>NNCF01129733.1:489315-507470 GCA_002313205.1 Laupala kohalensis
ATTAGAGCCCATGCAAGTAGGGAAAAATGCAGTTTCGCACCATAGAGAAGAGCCGCAGTGACTCTTCCCCGTGTGTGGGACTCGCCGAATATCTCGACCATACCCACTAAAAAACCACCTTGAATTCAACAAATATCTAAATACAAAGATGAAAGAAAAGAAAACTGTATACCAATACATTATATCACAAAAAAGGAAAACAATTTCGAAAGATTATATTTTCTAATTACAGAAACGAACGATGAAAAGACAGAAGACAGGAAAGATGAAAAAGGAATGAAAAAAAAAGTGTCAATCCAATTCTTCTTACCTTTAGTTTTATTATCTTCATCTACCGAATAATATTTAAACTGAAAAACAAAAATCTTATATTGATTACAAACAAATCTCATATCGCGATTAAAGACCATGGATAAAAGCGTTCGTTTCTATTGAATATTTCCTTGGACAAGTTTTGAACACGTCAAAGATATGAGACAACAAGGATATATTGAGTATTACAATTTAATACTCGGGTTTTGAACACTTAAAGGATATACAGGACTTAAAAGAGAGGTGTCCTGTAAATCATTCCCAGTAACAACCGCCCCAGAAGGGTCTACCCATTCAAGTGTAGACAAGTTGCGCTCTTTACCTGGTTAAAAAGGGGGAAGGAAGTTCTCAACGGGTTCCACATAATTTTCTTTTTTCTTCTTCAATATGAGAGATTTCTTGAGTATAGTAGGCTAAATTAGTATTATTATTGGAAAATTGTTTTCAGAACAAAAATTAATATAGTTCAAAATTTTGGAGAGTGTTATTATTTATTTATTTTCCTTTAATATGGTGAATGTTAGAAGTATGTTTTACTACAAATGCTAGAAATTTATGATGTCAAAATAGTAAGACATACTGAAACATATCTATTCAATATGTTTCAATATCAACTCAACGTATATTGATAACATCACATCAAGTGGTAAATACAAGAATAAATCGAGATGCCAGAAGCAAACACGATGACAATAGTAACAGACATGATTGGTAAACTCGTGAATGGCAAGCACGGGTGTGTTCAGCTAAAGGTCTGGTGGCGATCATCACACATATTAAGGAATTTTATTGAAACAAAATAGACGTCGAATAAAATATTATATTTAATTACACTAATACATTCATCTAAAATCCATGAGTTTTCCTAAAATAATTGTTGGTACTTAAGCAAAGGGTGCATCATTAATATTAAAACAAAGAAAATAAACCACAAAAATGATTCGACTTCATTTAATAATTTATTGTCAAAATTCTTTTTTTTTAAATTAATTTCAAATTTACATTAATATAATGTTGAACTTAAACACACACATACATTATGCGTTCAACACATGTATTGGAATTTCTTGCACAAACATCATAAGCAATAAAGTCCATCTAACATAGGGATTCTCATTAATTTTATGCTATACCAAACACTGTTAATTTTTTAAATACCTATAACTACTTAGAAGATACCAGTCTCAACAAATTTGGTTTGATATATCAAAAACGATTTGTTTCCTGCAAATTATACACTGAATTAACGACTGCACAGGTCTCCTCTCGTAAGAGTTAGATCTAACTTACAGTATTAGACAAATAAAAGATGTCAGAAACCAGCAAAACGTTAACAACATTTTCCGTTCAAGGGTCCACAAACCTTACATTACCATCAAAATTTTTGGATTACAGTTATGGTCATTAAGTTTGAAACACTTCGACCATGAAGAAAAAAATAAATAAACGGATTAATACAAACTATAATGAATGTGACAGGTCACTAACCAGAAATTTATATTGAAGGGGTAGTATTCTCGTTAAAAATCCCATGAAGATAATTCTCAAGTTATTTGTTCCCAAAATATTTCTTTTTTTTGGGGGGGGGGGCTTTAGGGCTCGTCAACAGCGAGGTCATTAGAGTCCTATTTCAAATTTGCTCAATTGTTTAAGCATCGCATTACCATGTTAACAACTCTCATGTAATATACATATAAAGTTCTTTATTAAGGAACAAAAAATCGGGGGAGGGGGACCGGGCCCGCAGAGCTCACCCCACCTTTCCCCAGCTCCGTACTAGCTTTTAGCATGCATTATACATGCTAGTATCAACTACACAACAAAGATTCGTTCCAGTTTTCCATTCTGTCGCGTGAGTATCGAGACGAAAGATACAAACAAGCGGATGGGTCTGGAAAAAGAGATCTGTAACGTAGAATAAACCGTTCCGAAAGAGCCGTTCGCGTGTATGAGTCAGCAGGTGAGTGTAAAACCGATGCAGCGAGAGCTCATGGGGGTCTGGCGGTGGCGGCGACACGCTTGATTACATTTAATTAGCACGCGACGAGAGGGAGGGAGGTAGGCAGCAAGGAGAGGCCGCTTGCCAGCTACCGCCTCCATCGATGTACTCGTCGCCATCACGTTGCCTCCGCTGCCGCTGCCGCCGCCAGTCGCTTCGTTAGGGCACGGGGTCGGCCTCACCGCCGCCAGCCAACCAACACACGCCCCCAGGTCGCCGCCGGTGAACGTCACGCCCCCTCAGCAGCGGCGGCGACGGCGGCAGCAGCAACAGCAGCAGCAACAGCTGGGAGGCAACGAAACCACAATCAGCGGACGAAGCATGCCACAGCTCACGCATCACAATATGGATACGACAAGACAATGCTATATCAAGGTAGTTCTGCAGTCAGAATTAAATCTTTTAAACATCTTAACTTAGTATAAATTGAAGAAATAACACGCTGATATCGAGTTTAGCTTTTAAAACATTACCGGTCATAATCAACACATTTATTTTAACACGTTTCAATGTTTTATGTTTAGGTATTTGTCTTCAAAAATCTAATTACGCGAATTGTAAATAAAATAGTTACTTCGGCAAGTACTTATTTACCAACCAATCACCTGTCCTATGATATTAATTTGTATTTACTTTATGAATATACCGTAACGTAATCAGCTCTCAGCTCCCTTACCCTCAGTCATAATATATTCCTTTCCATAAAATCTTTTATTTCTGAAGTCACCATCCAAGGAACGTTTGTAGTTATGTCCCATCCACAAATTCTCAGATAAGACCATCAAGAAAAATTATTCATCTAAACCGAGTTGTCTTCACGCTTACGCCTAACCTTTTTCAATTAAAAATAAACGAGTTCTTATTTAGAGCGCATCGAACTTCCTAAGAGTTTTCATTGACAATAAACTGAAGACCTATTTCAGAGCTCCTCACATACCCGGAGATGGGTAGTCGCGATATAATTTAACACTTCAGCTTAAAGAAATCCTCTCCCTTTCATTTCATAAACATTTAATGAAGTATCTTTATCGTTCGATGACTCATTATTTCCTTCCGATACAGTGTAAATGGAGTTAATAATTCCAAATATACCATTTTTCACAAAACCTCTTAAAAATTCAATTACTTTTCTTGTTTTATTATGATTGCGTATTCACTTACAGGATAAAAATTCGAACCTACGATACAATAAAAAAAACGGATTTACTTCACAAGCTGAAAGCTTCCCCTTCAGCGACTCCAAGTGGCGGAGAATTGTGGACTGAAGTCGTGGCGCATGCAAATTAGAATGTTTCTCTTGAGACAGAACTCGAAGCGAGAATCTTCGTACTACGCGATATTTATTCGAAGTATGTCGTTGCAAATGTAGTCCTCCATAAGCTGGCGATTTCAACTACTGAACTTTTCAAGTAGTTTTTGTCGATGAGTGCAGATGTAAGTATCAAGGACATCCCATTCTTGGGAGACCAATATTCATATGAAAAACGCCACCAAGGCAGCAAAGCAAATCTATGAAAATAAAACTATCCATAGATTCAATACTTGGATACTTATCCGCGATATGTAACATGGGTACGTGCGACCGTGTAGCAGGCGGCTTTGGTCACATGTTAATTCCTCTTAGCGCGAGCACAGTAAATACTTGCCTAGTACAGTTCCGTTGTCTCACTATTACTAAGACAAGTTTAGTAACGCAATGCTTATTATAATCTGGAAGATTCTTGAAGAAGCGTTCGTTTCTATCGGAAATCACTCTTTGGCATTATTGACCGTTGCTACTATCAACAAGCCGAGGTGTAATAAATAATATAACCACAAGCTAAAATCAGTTTTGATTTGAGGTTCCTTCCCGAGGGGTGCTCCGTCTCGCTGAAGAATCAAATCTAGCTCGCCATTAACCTCGCTACGTTCTATACGCTTGTGCCCTCCAACTGCGTCAAACTTCGATAGCATGCGAGTAATACGCAAACGTCATTGGGAGCACATACCCAATGGTTGTATTTTGTCAAAAGTTCGCCAAGTGAACATTGCATAATGTTATACTTCTGCAAGAATAGAGAAAAATTCTGTTTACTATCTTGCTGCTAATAAAATTACATGTTAAACTTCTGAAGTCAGAGTACTTATCGCCGTATATATCGCTGCAAGTATTTAGATAGAGGATCGGTACAGCCCATTTACATCTCCCCTTCTTCGATATAACTGAAAACATTCGAAATAGTACAAATAGAGGCAAAGGGAAAGTGGATGAAGAGAGAAGAATAAGAACATTGGATGCCTCAATGGGGAAGGTATAAGCATGCTCGGCTCCGCCATGCGTGGGTCCTTGCGGCTTCAAAGTTGGAGCGAGCGCATAACTCCCACAAGCAATTCCCATAATTTCTTGCAAAGGACCTCTGCGGTGAACTGGGTCGTCACCGCAACGAACCCGGTCCAATCGTAGCTAATAATGTTAAGCACACGGAAGGACACGGGAGTTACGAGACTTTTCGGGATCATTTTTAAACGAAGAGAGGGAAATTTGGAAGTGAAAATTGGTCTCAACCAAAGATATTTAACCACAATATGCAGTTTATGCGCTACTTGATAGGCACATCTTTTAATTAAAAATGAGAAATTTAAATCAAAAACCAACGTAAATTAAGAAAGCGCAAATTAAATTTTAACTCTTTGTATGAAACTTGGAAGTCATCATTCATGTTAATTTATTTGCCATTTTTAATACTCCCATTTCTAATAATCATAATGGAGGGGGGGAACCACATAGGGGGAAGCTGTTAACCGTTCACCAAAATTATGTGCATTATACGTGCACTTATTACTTGTCAACAAAAAAAGAGAAATATATGAAGATATTGTTGAACGCCCTATCATGGAAATATTGCCAAAAATGCAATGCCAGGTGGTTTTCGTTCTAAATCAATACTTATAATAAATTTATTCTCAGGTTTAAAAATTTTATTTCAGGAACTTTGAAATACTTAAATATTTCTCTAAATCCAATACGATTCCTAGCAAGATCTTCGGAAATGTATGACGATGTTGGGAGGGAGAAAGGATATTTTTGGAGGGGGAACAACAGAACAATAAATTGAAAAAATTAAATTTTAAAAACGTTAGTACAAAGTCCCTTCGTACACATTTTTACGTCATAAATATAATTTGATTTGAAATACGGCTAAAGTTTAGACTCCGCAAACCATCTCCAAAAGTCAACACAGTAAAAAAAATATTGGTTTTATTTTCTCAAAATCTCCACTTTGGGATTAGCAACTTTCAGTTTAAGCACAATTGAAAGAACGAGCTTCAATTATATCAGTATTTTCTTTTGAGGTAAATGTGATTTTTCACACAATTTGGTTTTTTATATTTCCAGCTTAGAGTCCATTTTTTTTCTATTTTTTGAAGCACTTCTGTAGCCTTTTCAGACGATATACATAAAACATTTCCGGTGGCACAAAGCACAGAAACACGTCTTTTTACACATTTTTTAACAGACTGAAAAATAATTGAAGGAAAAAGGACTGTAATATAAGTAAGACGCGCAAAAATCCCGCAGTGAAGCGATCATAGAAGGCAGCACCCGCCATAAGATACCGTGAGGTGACAGCATTGGGAACTCGAAGCGTATCCGACGGACGCTGCAGCACCGTTGCGGTCCGAGCAGCGGGCAGCAGGCAGCGGCGTGCGCCGAGGCAGACGGAGCGGGAGTCGTAGCAGCTGGTTGAGTTACGTGGCTGCCCGCCGCTATTTACGAGTAGGCGGAGGTCGACGGTGGCAGGCGGGGCAGCGGGAAAGGAGGGGAGCAAAAGGCGAACGGGACGACCAGAGCTAGATGAAGATGGAGGGAAAGGCAAGACGAAAAGCAAGATGTGATTTCTATGCAAGTCGAATTGCTGCAGTAAAAAATTTCCGTGAAACGAAAAAGTTGAAAGGACGGGTTGAGGTAATTGTGGGTAATGATAAAATCGTGGGGGATGGAGGATTTAACGTGGATTTAAAACTGACCAAAATTATACTTTAGTTTAAAAAAAGGGGGAAAAAACTAAATAATATTCACATTATTTAAAGACTTTTGTAAAATACTTACCCGAAAGCTTATACGAGAAAGGAGCAATAGAAGTTAAATGAGCAACAGTTAAGTGCATTGCATCTTTTCAATTAAAATTCATCAGCGATACGTACTACATAAAAATCGATTATCGTTTGCTTCATTATTCCCAATTTGGAACTCAGAGAAATTCAACTTTCGTCAATTATTTGGAAAAGTTCGATGCTACGAAGATATTGAGAATGGTGTGAACATGTGTACAAATAAAGAAAATACGCACAGGTACATTAAAAAAATAAAACGGCACATAATTCTGGCTCCCAAGGAAAAAATAGTAAAAGACAGAATAAAACGAAGATAGCCAGTAATATACAATTTTAAATTTGAGTTGCACATTCCTAGTGAGGCTCTTAAATACGATATAGAATTGGGATGAAACTATCAGTCCATTCGGGGAGCCACATCTCCCTCCTTGTCCTTTGTTACAATCAAATTCCTATCAAGGCGAGGCAACTCGTCCGCGAACCAAGAGGAAGGTAACAGGAAAGGAACAAAGAAAAATAGGTAGAAATACCTTTCTAAAACCAGGTCTAGGAATCGAAAAATGCAGAGGACCGGCTCAGATAAGGGAAGAATAAAGCAGGGACATGAGCAGGGCACTCGTCCGTGTCCTGCTTCCTGCTAACGCAGCCACCCCGGTAAATCACCGGTCAATGGGGTTAAAGCTTGCAGCCAGCGCACCGCAATCGCGTTTTACACGGTTGCCTTTCGCTATGCGAGAAGTCGGTGTGGAGGGGGGAGTTAAATGAGGGGAAGCTGAGTTAGCAGGCAACAGGCATGAGCACTTACGAAATGAATGCCTGCCCCTTCTTAGGGACATGAAATCACAAATTGTCCTTCTACAGAAAAGGAGAAATCCATGAATTAATGCAGTTATACAGAAATATTTGGAATAAAAACAGCAAATAAAACTACGAAACTAATTATTTCGTACCAATAGATAAACGTCATATCGTTATACAAGTATACTGCTTGTAGAAATTAAGTTTATAGACGGACGGAGCTTCGAACCACCATAGGCGGGAGTTGAGGATCGGATCGACTGGGAGGGATATCACTGCCGGAGAGATGGATTGACCTGAGCCACGTGGTGTGAAGGGGTGGGGGGTAGAGTCGTGTGTTCGAAGCAATTCAGAGTCCAACAGAAGGACTTCTATTGACAAAATTCTATAGATGAATCAATGAAAGCAAAAGAGGACGGGAAGTGAATGAATTCGTGTTTGAATCCCCTTATTACACCCTATGAACCTATATAAATAATTAAGTGTGGTATTTGATTTAGCTGACGTTTCCGTTTCAGGGAAATAANTTAAGTGTGGTATTTGATTTAGCTGACGTTTCCGTTTCAGGGAAATAAATTATTCCATCAACCATCTTTAGTACTACGATTTCAAGCAACGTAGGGCATTTAAATTTAAGTTTATTAACACAGCAATAGACATTAACGTGTTCATCAAATTAAAGGGATCTCTACATTTTTTTAAATAATTAAAATGATGAAATCTTTACGCAGTAGAAAACATTCGTCATCACATTCGCTAAATAAAATAACGAATCTTCAACAATTTTTTTTTCTCTTTGCAGAATACAGACACCATGCACCTCTGCATGAAAGCAATGCAGCAATGTAAACTTCATGGAGATTTATCGTACGAGTTGGACGAACTTTGCAACTTCGTTTCTACATTAAGTCAATATAAACGGGATTCAAAATTAACAAAATCCAGAGCTCGCAACTGATAAATATCTTCCCGCACTCAACTATTTTGCAAAAACAGCAGTGTAAAGAGAATATTTGATTAACCAGGTTGTAAACACACCCTGTTTATATGAAAATAAATTGATAGTACCAATGTACGCAGCAAAATAACTCGTTAAACGCAATGTCATTCCCGACATGAAACATGACTTACGCGAAAATACAATGAGCGAATTTTATAACAGGAGAGAACACGATCATTCAACGGAATGAAAGACATCGACAAGTAAAGAAGATTCTAGAGAATCAAGTAAAAACCGAATTCATTAAAATATATATAAATTTAAAAAAACATCAGTTTTAAGTATTTCACTACCCCTAACGATATGGAGTGTGTCAGTTTCTTACATGAAATTTTCATCTTCGGTCTCACACGTCACACAATTATTAAATTTAGCAGAATCGAGCACTCGAGGTAAGAATTCCACTTTTATTATTTTAATTTAAATCTAGAAATAATTTCCAATCCCATAAAAGAAAATAAAAATATTTTTTCATAGTTTTTTTGTGGGGTTTTACGGCTCGTCGACATCGAGGTCATTAGAGCCCTGACATTTTTATACAGGTAGGGAAAATGCAGTTTACGCACTAACACGACTCTCCCCGCGTGTGGGACTCGCCGAATGACTCAACCATACCCACTAAAAACCCTCCTGAATTACAAATATCAAAATGTATCTCAAAACATAGATCCAAAAAAGGGAAAAGAGGAAAATGAAAAAAGAAAAAGAACGAGAAAAATGAAAGATACCCTAGCCCTCGCAACCTACTAGCGTCGGGATCGAAAAGAACAAGAGGTGACCAAGAAAGATCAGGAAAGAGAAAGGAAGGAGCCTTCAACAAGAAAGTGGAAGTAACGCCAGGCTCAGCTGGGGGCCCCGTGTTTGCCAATCGTAAAAAAATAGTAATAGTAAAAAAACAAGTCGCAAAAAGAACTATTTTAGCTCTGAATGGTATCAAATTGTTGTTTATGTTTCCTTTTTTATTGTTGTTATTAATGGACTCACTTCGTTCGCTGTAAGTTTTGTTCTCTGGAACTTCGGTCCAGAAAGGAGTCCTAGGCGAGGGGGTACCTCCCCGACACCGACAAAAATGTTTTGTTGATATTCGCAAACTGATGCGTTCTCGTAAGTCACACTCGTGGTGATATGCGAGTTATAGTGTTCAGGGTTTACAAATAGAATTGTAATCGTGCACACATTTTGAGACAAAAGTAAAATAGTAAAACAATTCCTTTAAAATATAGTTAGAGTGTATTTCAGTATTGTGGCAACAGTGAATTAAACTCACTAAAATGGTGCCACAACAAGACTCGTTTGCGGTTTTTTTTTTTTTTTTTTTTACTTTTAAATAAGGTAAGTTCGAAGCATTAAAATTGTTTGTTCTTTTAACAGGTATTCTTCGAAATATCCAGCACAGATGTTGTGGAAAGATCTCCAGCGAATTCTTTTTGACACTCACGTCACACAACCAGAAGATAACGAAAAAATGTTTGGCGAAGGTACTTCCAACGCCACTTTCCTCTCGAGATAAACAGAACACACGTATCTCCTTCGGAGTTCAGCAACATCAACGTGCGGAGCATTTCATTGACCGCTGAATACCTAAGTATATCCGATCAGATGCGAAATTATCGATGCTCGCAGGCCTTCACGATCAGCACTTGAACAAATGTGTCAAAGAATAGGGAAGAAAAAATTTCCCTCTTGTTTCTCAGATATTCTCGTTCGAAATAAACACGTCTGTATATGAAAATAATATAAAAATATCTGGTTTTCTTCGGGTAAAAGCGGATGTTTGATAGACTCTCTAGGATCTTGTCTAAGGGTAGTGTCTATTGAAACAATAAACCTCAAATTTAGAGTTATTTTAATAGTTACGATTTATAAACATTATTTTTCAGACCATAGTTTATAATAATACGGACTTTTGAGTTAACTTGTTTTATTAAATACAAATTTGTTGGTATCATGTTAATATTATAACACGCACCGAACTATTTTTACTATTAACAGTGTGCTGAAATGTTAAATCCGCCTCTGCCTTAGGGTCCTTGATCGCAATTGATGGCATGGTCCCTTGCTTGCTTCCGACGAATAAATTAGTTTATTGTCCTCCACGAGTTACACGCATTTGTAACATTTTATTACTTCCCTCAGTGGTTCTCTGTCACGTTTGCTTCCCCATAGCGCGAGAACACTGAGGGTGACGATAATACCGTTAAAAACCAAGTGTGGAACTATTTATTTATTTACTTATGCGAGCAAAATCACAAATACGTATCCCGGGGTGAAAGAGTTATGATTGCTGATTATATTTTACCCAGAGGGAAAACAAATGTCTGCACTTCGTTCCTATCTTTCGAAGAGTAGAAATGAAAATTATTGTATTAAAAAATTGTTTGAGCGGCGTCTGCAAGTGTAAATAACAAAGCACTTTCAAGTGACATTATTTTCTGTTGCCAATGTATCACCGATTTACGAAGACAAAATTTGAAAAAAAGTATCATAGTTCCGACTCAGTCCACAAATACCTCATCCGTAATTATACCACGCACAATTGATTCATTACCCTGAATACCCACGTGCCCAGGAATCCAGCAAAGGACTATTTCAAAATTTTTAGACACAAGATGACGTATTGGATTCTGAATTGTCAGCGTAAGGGAGTTGGAAGTGTACCGTGAAAACATTGACCAGAGAGCACTAATAGAGTCACCGCAGAAAACCAACCGCCGTATTGAAAATCTTCATTTATAATTATGAAAATAACTAAGGACAATACATTATAATCTGAGTGATACTACTTGTTGAGTATTCTCGCCCGCAAAATCTTTTTAAAAAATCAAGTACATCTCTTGAAGAATGTCGAACCAACCGGCAGGGATAAACATCACACTTTAAAGCAATGCACTCATGTCGAGGGCATCTGTCTAAAAACTCGCATCTGTAAAACAGCAACTTTGAAGATACGAGTGAAGATACTTTGAAGACAAATCTTCCATATTGTCTTTTATTAAGTATTTGAAATTGTCAAGGGGTCTTTTAGAATACGAATATGGAGGCAGTGTGTGTTACTACCAATATTTACNGTATAAGATTGAAGTCTTCGATATTGTCTTTTATTAAGTATTTGAAATTGTCAAGGGGTCTTTTAGAATACGAATATGGAGGCAGTGTGTGTTACTACCAATATTTACCATATTCTCATTTCGGAACATCACATTCTTCTCCTGTCCGACATAATGTCACGTCAATACATTCCGTTAGCAGATTGTTATGCTGATCTCGTTTCATCTTTCCTCTTTTATCTCCCTCCCCCTCCTGTACACACGCACTAAAACTCATAGGAGTAGTTTGGCTCAGAAAAGAATTTCTCGAATAAGCTAATTCCAACAAGGCTTCCTACAATATTAATCATATCATAGAAGCTATGTAAGTTAAATCAACAAATCAGAAGGGAAAAAAGTCATTTTTACTTTCAGCAATCTCACTGGCGATGCCATCCTTGAAAGACTTATCTTTGTGGGGCTTTAGGGCTCATCAACGGCAGGGTCATTAGAGCCCTTGCAGGTGGGAAAAATGTAGTTTTGCACAATAGAGAAGAGCCGTAACGACTCTTCCCCGTGTGTTGGGCTCGCCGAATATCTTGACCATACCCACTAAAAAACCCTTTTAAATTCAACAAATATCTAAATACAAAGGTGAGAGAAAAAAGGAAAGTTTCCCAACACATATTATCATAAAAAAGAAGAAAACTTAATATTATAATTTTCAAATTACGGACAGGAAAGATAAAAGGAAAGAAGACAGGGAACAGGAAAAAAGAATGCCAATTTAACACCCCCCCCCAAAGAACTTGAGCGAGGAGCCCCGATCAACTCATAAAATTCAATAGTTTATTAACATCATGCGTTTCATTTCCGAGAATAGTTGGTTGCTGGTCCAGCATTTCCACAAATTCTTGGACTGACGCCTGAATTGCTTGTGACTAGAAGTCACCGTGGACAGATCACATGCGAACCTCTTCATACTATTTCTTTGCACAATCACTAATTTGTCTTGTCAATATCATGAAGTAAAATATATTGCAATACATTTAAGGCAATTGAACTAATATTTTTAACATTTCTAGGATCGTTTACCTAGAGGCGACGTTACCGCACGATGGAGATTAAGATGTAAACCTAACCCTCGCAATGAGTCTGAAACGATCATCACTTTCACACTACATGAAACAGAGCACGAATTAATCCATGGAGAAGTGCAGCGCCCACAGAAGCTGTCCGTTGCAGGAGAACGCGTTTCATTCGAATCACACAGAGTCCTCTCCCTCCGCGCTCAGATTTCAATTAAAAGCGAACTCATCGCGACTTCGCAACAGAGGGGAAGAAGCGACACGCTCTGCTATTGGAACATGTTTGCTACGGTGATTGCGAGACGTTAGAGTTAGCCCCCGGCGTCACGACGCCGTAATAGACAAACCCACCGAAGCAGCAGGATCAGGGCAGATAGTAAGTGAAGTGTCGGGGAGACGACTGAGAGAGTACATAAAGAGCAGAGAGCAATCGGGTCCGGCCCATTTCCTTCATTTGGCGAAAGGAATGATTTATTTTTAATTGGAACTTTACGGCTCGCCGACATCCAGGTCTTTAGAGCCCTAACATTTTTGTACAGGTAGGAAAAATGATGTTACGCACTAATGAGAGCCAACATGACTCTCCCCGCGTGTGGGATTCGCCGAATGACTGGACCATAACTACTAAAATCCTTCCTGAAATACAAGTATTGAACTAAATCTAAATGTAGAATCACACTAAAAGAAAAAAATTAATCCAAACCCTTCCGAGAACTTGTGGGAGTATCCCCGATCCGTTTATGGATTTAAGTAATGACATACAAATAAAGATAAGATTCTGTTGCAAAGGCCACATTCCTGAAGGAATCTAAAAAGGTGTATGAAAATCGGTTCGTTTTGCCCAAGCATAACGTCCAAGCTGTTGGGTACATTGTGTCGCCGTCGGCTGGTAGTATATTTGAGACACTCCATCGCTTGCCACGTCCCAAGAAGAAATGATCTTATAGCAACCTTGGAATCTTACGTAGGAGAGGTGGAAACGTCAAGGACTGCTCTCTATGTTCTCCGCTTCGCTGCCTCATCAGCTTCTTCTTTACCCATAATACCCACGTGCCCAGGGACCGAACAAAGGACTATTTCACAATTTTTAGATACTAGATGGCTTACCAAATTTTGAATTGTCATCGTAAGACAGTCAAAAGTGTACAGTGAAGACACTGACCACAGGGCACTAATAGTCACGGCAGATTACCACACGCCGTATTGAAGATAGCTGAATGAACTACAGAGCCTCAAGGTTTGCATATTTTTCCACAGTGTACACGCTGCAAAAGGAATGGAAGTGAAAAGAACGGGTTGTACTATGGCGGTGGAAAACCACACCAACAGAACCATTCTCGGGGATTATATAAACATTTGATCCAAATAGACAGTTTTCAGTTCTCCGAAGTACTGCTGGTACACAGTAGCGGGAGTATCCTGCTTTGGTAGTTGAGACAGTCGAAATTAGATGGTTGGTTGTATGAAAGACATAGGTGAGGTGAGAGAGTGTGGTTATTTCACTGAAGGTAGTATGATGCCATACTTCCACAGCAGATGTTTAAAGCAGACCACAGCTCAATGGCGTAACGAAGTGCGGGTAACGAGATAACGGGACACCCGCTGGGGGTCTTGCAGTGTAAGTTGAACAAAATTTCGGGGAATGAATGTGATGGCAAGTAGGTTGATCTGAAAACCGCATCAGTTTCACTCCGTAAGATCTAAGTAAAACATCACGTATTTTGTTAAGAGATGGTTCTGCAGCGTCCATTAGTATGCAATCTATTCGACTAGTGCGGAAGGCACCAGTTGCAATGCGAACTCCTGCATGATGGATACAGGTAAGGGTTCTGAGTATCGTTGGTTAAGCGAAGGCGTACACAATACTGGCACAACCTGAGCCAGACCGAACAAGATTTCTATACAGACGAAGAAGGCAACTGTGGTCTGCGCCCCATGATGTGCTTAGGAAGCAAAGGAAGTATAAGGAAGAATTACAGCCAGATTGTAGTTTTTGTATGTGATTGCACCAGTTCAAAGTGCGGTCGAATGTGAGACCAAAGAATTTTGCGGAGTCAACGAAAGGAAGACGTTGCCCCCCCACCCAAAAAAAAAAGATCTGGATTATAAAGATGGTATATCCTACACATACAGCATGACTAGGATACAGAAAAACTAAAGGCGGAATACATTCACCACTCGTGTAAACGGTATAAAACGAATTGAAGTTGCCTCTCGATGACAGAGACGCTGCTAGACGAACAATAGATGGCGAAGTCGTCAACGAAGAAAGACGCATGTACCGGTGCGCGACCCATTGACGAAATGCTACGGCTACGGCAAACAGACTGAAGCTTAAGATTGAGCCCTATGGGACACCGTTTTCCAAATGATGATTCGAGGATAAGTACCGAGGCAAACGAGGATAGAGTGTTGAGATAGGAAGCTCTCCAGGAACACAGGAAGAGATCCTCGGAATCCCCACGAGTGCAATGTGCGTAGGATTCCGTATCTCCAGGTTGTGTCATAAACTTTTCCCAGGTCAAAATAGATCGCTACAAGGTGTTCCGTTAATACAGACGTTGATAAGATGGTGGATAACATCGCGAGTAGGTGGTCTTGCGTTGACCGATGTTTTCTGAAACCACATTGGATATTGGTCAGAAGGTTACACGATTCCAGAGACCAAACAAGGCGACGATTTATCATTCATTCTAACAATTTGCAAACGCAGTACAATTAAATAATTCTCAAGGAATTTCGTGCCCATCTCTGGAAGATGCTTTAGCATCGCGTTATGTATTCTATCAGGCTTAGAGGTGTAACTTACGAAGACGCAAGGGCAGAGGTTAGCTCCGTCGTTGAGAAAATAATATTACTGTTGGAATTTCTCTGTTGTTGGTGAGAATCCGACTGTAACGTCACACCTCAAACCCTAATGTGTTGTTATTATTCGTTTGGTAGAAGCGGGAACCACATACATTCCAAAATCCCTATGGTAGTTTTTTTCGCTGCCACCAGCTCGGTTTCCCGAGCAACCAAACTCACATGTAATAATAAATAATGATTTATTACAAATTACATGAAATCTGAATTGTATACAGACACAAACTCCCAAAATCATCAATACATCTAATAATCGTTGATTAGACAAATAATGCTATAAGAGAGCATCGTTTATACTTTGTAAAATATAGTTGAAGACGACTAAATTTTAATAAACCCTCAGGTTATCGGTTCTTCGAAAAGATAAGTTCTTTTCACCCAACAACTAACTGAAACTAGTTACGCCCCTCGCATCTAGAAATAAATTCATTAAGTCTACCGCAACAGCCTTAACAAAACAAACTGGTCTCCACGTCCAAAACTTAATACAGTCACTTGTCCGTGCTGACGGATCTCTCTACGTTCCTTTGTAAAGAATCCCCGAGGAGATTCACGCCTCTCAATTTATACTGTACCAGACGTCACGTGATAAGCGAATGACCACGCCTTCGCGACCACCGTGCAGGAACTTCGGTTGTGTCCCTTTTCCGCTTCTAGAAATGCAGAGGACGCGCCGTAAAGGACGAATCGCTATGCGCGTCACCCCGGCGCTTCGTAAACACCTTTTTCGTTCGTCTTTCATTTCTTCGTGGAATTAGTTTTTAATTTAGGAACACCTGACCCCCTAGAGACAACGTCGCCGGCTGCATTCTTCGAATACACTGGTATCCTTATGATGAAAAGTGTTTATTCGAACAATGCCTTCACACGGAAAACTCGTCGCACGTCCATCTTAGGGCGGACCGGCCACTTATTGTCATATTCTTAACAGCATCCTGCTTAGAAAATACAAAGAGCTATTAATATTTCGCAAGTTGCTGGCGTGTCCTGGCGCCGACGTTATACCGACCCTGATAATTGAGTCCAGATATTGGGACTCGAGAATACCTTCCAGATATCTCTCGTATTGACTCCCATACTCTAGTGGACGATGTTATTCTCTTAATGGTGCTCACAAACTCTTTCCAGGATGTGGATCTGGATTCTCTGATAGTTCTGCGCGCTTCTGCTCTAGCAATCAGATATGCGGCGAGGTTTTCCGGAGATGGACTAGCCTTAAATTTCCGTAATGCCCTTCGCCTTGACCGAATGGCGGAGCGACGTGCGTCGTTCCACCAGGGGACATGAGGTCCTCGCGGAAAAATAGATGTTTTCGGAATGGATTCCTCAGCGGCGTGATGAATCACCAGGGTCAGATGGTCGACCCTCTCTTGGACACTACCCGTTTCTCTGAAGATAGACAGAGAACGGTACTGTGTCCAAATAGCCTTACTGAGAATCCATTTCGGTGGCTAGCTTTCGGGAATAGTCCCACGTTCCTGCAAGGACAATAGGATAGGATGATGGTTCCAGATAGGATGGTCGCTACCATGCAGATCATCTTCTACCTTCCATTGAAAGATATCTGCCACTTCAGGAGAGCAAATTGACAAATCTATAGGAGTCCAAGACCCGGTGGCAAACGCAAAGTGGGTCATCTCCCGGTGTTCAGTAGACATAAATCTTCCCGCTCAAAGAGACAATTCAGCAGTCGGCCCCTGGGGCAATCGCTCGACGAGCCCCACAGTACACTGCGGGCGTTGAAATCTCCAAGGAGGGGGAATGGTCGAAGGAGCTGATGAATTAAATCTCTGAGGGAGGTCTCCAAAAAATCTCGTGTCGGAGGAAGATAGATTGAACACACGGTCATGGCTGGCACGCTCTGAACTTTGACTGCTATAGCCTGGATGTGGGTTTGTAGGAGAACTGGTGAGTAGAGGATAGTGTTTCTAACAAACACAGCAACTCCTCCTCTGGCTCGATCTCCCGTGGTGTCGTCATATCTGAAGCTGCTGTATCCTCGCAGGGAGGGTGAGTGTTCTGGTGAAAGGTGTGGCTCTTGTAGGCAGAAACATATCGGATTACGACGCGCTAAGAGTTGTATCTCTTCATGTTGAGTTCTATAACCATTAAGGTTCCACTGAAGTATGGAAACCATTACTTTTTGGAACCTCCGGGGTCAGGTTCTTGAATGTGCATTTCCGCGTCACCGTCGGACAATGCACATTCCGACGCGGAGGTAGGAAGAACACAGTCATTCTTCATTCGTCTCTGGGACTTCTTCGATATTGTTGGCTTTGATTTTATGAAGTCAACAAGATTCAGGGATTTAGCCTTCGAACCTTGCTTGGTTTTTGTTTGTTTAATACTGGAAGAAATACGTGGTACACTGCTGGTCTCTGTCTGTGTATTAGATGGACGGGGTGTGGAGAGAGTCTTGGGTTTGACTGGAGTATCTTGGACGCCGGGTTCGTGTGCCTCGTTTCCGCACTTTCCACAAGTATCACGTCCCTTACACGATGTTGTCGTGTGTCCAAACCTCTGACACTTGAAACAGCGCAGGGGATTTGGTATAAAGGGACGGACCGGCAGGTTCAGCCATCCAGCCTTCAGATCCTTTGGTAGTTTAGGACAGTGAAATGTCACGATGAAGGAACTGGTCTTCTACAGAACACCATTTACCACCCTCATGATCTGAATGACCTCAACTACGTGGTCAGCCTTCCATTCTGCAACAAGTTCTTCTGTTGTCATATCAATAATGTCCCTGCAACTTACGATTAAGCGCAGCATGGAGCTCGCACTTTACAGGGAACTCTCCAACCAAGGTACATTTTAAAAGTGCCAACGCTTGCTTGTTGGTGTTGGTTTCCAACAGCATTGACCCATTACGCAACCTTTTAATTGATTTCAGCGTTCCAACTAAACCCTGCAATCCTTTGTAAATATAGAACGGGGATACTTTTTCAAGTGTCCCGTCTATACGTGACATA
>NNCF01129733.1:508184-526242 GCA_002313205.1 Laupala kohalensis
AACATTAACCGTTTCATTTCCGAGAATTGTTGGTAAATCTACAGAACGTTTCCGATACGGTGCGTACCCTTTTTGGTATTTTTTACATAGATGTATTTTTTTAATACAAACAAAGCGCGGGTTGCTGTATCGTACGGGAATTGAGAGGAATCAGCGCCATGGCTCAGGGGAGCGCTCGGTGTTCATACAATGGGCGATGCCGAAGGTCTAATAGCGCTCACAACGCGTCTCACAATCCCTCGTCAAATCAATAGGTATTGAAGCAGAGCAAAACCGACTGGTAGAGGATAGGAAGCAGCCACCATATTAGGTTCAGTGCGGTAAGCTATATACTTCATTCCTGAAAGGAGAGTGCTTTCACTGGATTTATTTGTTCAAAACCTAGTTAGATGACGGATTTTGACGCGTAATCCAATGACCAGACTTGAGTATGCTGGAAAATGTGCACCATTCGATCTTAAGAGTCAAATTGTTCAGAGCGTTATGTTGCCATACTTCGTTATCCAAGAAAACGTTGAACTCTGCATTGTGAGAATATCCAAGGTTATGTTAATCCCTGTTCAAGTCAGACATTTTTAGGATGCACAGAAATGTCATCGGGTTTCAGCAAATTTTCAGTCCATCCCGGTACGGAAACATGAACAGCAAGAGTTTCTCCCTTCTGCAATATAAATTTTGGCGGCGTCAGGGAGGGAAGCGGAAACCAGAACAGACTTTAAACGAGGTTCTCGGCAAACACACTGCACAAAAGGAGGAATAACATTGATTACAAAAAAATACTGTACGAGATAAATGTGTTTTATCACTTCAGAGTACGTACATCATGCCGTCCAATGTAGACTTTATTATTTTCTTATACTGTCTCTTCAAAACTTAAAAGTAAATTATGGAAATACAGAATAAATGTGTTATTGCGTAACTATGGGAATTGAGAAAACCGCTACAAATTGGTGTACGAGAATTTGTAAGAAACATTTTCCGGAACGAAAAATATACCAGAGTAAATTTTTTTCGACTCTTTAGCAATATACACAGGAGGCAAACTGAAGCATCTTTTATCCCACCAAACGTGGTATCCATGATACATTATTTTGACAAACCAATGTTCATAACAGCAAGCAATATTTCTTTGCAAAGAATCTTCCACACTTAACTCTATCCATTTCCATTTTATTATTATTTATTCACTGCAATTGCGCAGATCTTACCCGGTGACAGTATATAAGAAAATACAATACAAAAATACATATCACAGAGAACTGAAATAAAAAATTGGTAAATAAATTATTGAACTATATGATTCAACTAATATTAAAGTATTAAATATATAAGAAAAACATTTTATCCTGAAACATCTAAATAATTGATGAAAAAACCTAGTACAAATTTTATTTCACTGATGACCCAAACACTCGATTTACCCCTTTCGTGCACTTCACTTCAAATTTCCCTTACCACCTTTTCTAAATCATTTATTTCCCTCGTATCATTTCACTTCACTACCCACTATAACTACACTTCACTACCCACTATTACTCCACTAGTTTTCCATCTACACTAACGTATCCATTCTTCCCGAACCTGCCTAATCCTTTTAATTTGTCTATTCCCCTTTCCTTAGAATGTTTTTGAATTTGAGAGGCAAATTGTTCCAGTCCCTGATTGATCTATTGAGAAACGAGTATTTTCCTACGTCTGTTTTTTTTTCCACGAATGTTGAAAAAGGGATCTTGTCTACCCAATCTAGTCGGTGTTTCTAAACGCTCTTTGACATCTCGCCAAGCTGGTTTGTTATTAAGTGTTCTGAACAAACATCCCAGTCGCACTCCTTCTCTACGAATTTGGAGAGGTTCTATTTTTATATAAATATTCGCATTATGATCAATGTTTCTGAATTTAATCGCTTTTTTCTGAATTTTTTCTAATTCTTCTATTTGATATTTTCTATAAGGATCCCATCCAGCCAATGTATATTCCAGTAGAGGTCTAACAAGGGTTGTGTAGGCTACCTCTTTTTGTTGTCGGATCATTGCCTTTCTTTCAAATTCGTTTAATGAAATTTCAAAACTTCCAAGCTTTTTTTGCAACGCTGTTAACCTGATCAGACCACTCCAAGTTATTCTTATACATGATACCCAAATATTTGCATGAATTTACTTCCGGTTTTGGATATGAACTGATTTCATAGGACCAATTTTGTCTTACGCGGGTACGAGTGAAACACACAGTTTTTCTCTACTCTGAATTTATTTTCATTTGATTTATAGTTACCCATTTGTAGATTTCATCGAGATCTCGTTGCAATGTTATCCCGTCTTCCGGTTTTTTTTAGTTCGGTAAATTATACAGTCATCCGCGAATAATTTAATATTTGAACTTATTTTCTCAGGCAGGTCGTTGATATATGCTATAAATATTAAAGGTCCGAGAAAGCTGCCTTGTGCCACTCCTGATGTGACGTCTACTTCTTCCGAAAATATTTCCGAAACACTAACCCTTTGCTTCCGATTATGTAGAAATTCACAGATCAACTCTACTACCCTTCTATGTCAGAATTTGATATTTTCTGAATTAATAGATTATGAGGTACTAAATCAAACGCTTTTGAAAAGTCTATGACGACTGTATCTATGCTCTGTCCCTTGTCTAACGTGTCTGCGATGTCCTGATATAACGATATTATTTGGCTTTCGCACAAGTACCCCGGTCGGAACCCATGGTATTTGTCATGCAATAGCGCCGTTTTACTCCACTCTTCTCTTAAATAATTTGCTATTAAGTGTTCTATTATCTTACATACAACCGATGTTAAGCTCACTAGTCTGTAATTTGATACTGAAGTTTTACTACCTGATTTGTGTATCAGAACTAGGATTGCATTTTTCCAGTCTTCCGGTATTTGCGCATTATTAATTGAGATTTCAAAAATGCGAGTTAGATATGATACTATCGCTTCCCCTCCTAACTTTAAAATATCTGTGGTAACCCCATCTGACCCTACCGATTTTTTATTCTTTAAGTTTCTTAGACGTTTTCTGATATGATCCGCCCTGACTCTAAAGGAATTATATTCTAAGGTACATTCTATCGTTGTAACTTCAGAATTATCGCTAAACACTGACGCGAAGTATTTATTAACTAGATTAATTTTATCTTCAGGTTTGTATACTTTTGAATTGTTATTTTCCGAATCTTTAAAAAAAGACACTTCTTTCCTTCCCATAAGGTTTCTGGCATATCGGTAAAACCTGTTTACCGTCCTTTTCCCTGTCTAAAATACTACTAAGAATCTTATTTCGAGCTAAGATCTTTTCCTTATTTAATTCTTTAGATAAACTTTTGAATTTACTTTGTAGTGTTACGTTCGCCTTGCGTTGCGCCCCAACCCTTCTTGCTTTTCTTTTGAGTTTCCTAATTTTTGGGGTGTAATATTACGGATATGAGTTTGATTTCATTATTTTCATTGGAACGAATAGTTTTGTCTCGTCCGTGATTTACAATTTAAAATTTATCCATATTTCTTCGATGTTCTCCCCTTCTAACGACCACTTAGTGTAATTAAAATATAAAAACTCTTGAATTTCATTTATGTTCACTTTCCCGTATTGAAATATTTTCCTAGTCACTGAGGAATTTGGTTTTAAGAGAGTTACCCATTGTAATTCTAGTAGAACTGCTTTGTGGTCACCTATACCTGGAATTACCGCGAATGAGGGAAATAAATCATCGGGCTTAACGAGGAAAACATCCAGTAAAGCTTCTCCCCTAGTCGGCGCTGGTGATACCTGTGTTAACCCCCCTTCCCATATCATGTCGTTCGCTAATAACTGTGTATCACCCGTCGCATCAACTTTTCCTTCCCATCTTACTTTTGAAAAATTTAGGTCTCCTCCGATAATTACATGACTCCTAGATCTATTATCGTTAAGGATTAGTTCTTTAATTTTCTCAAGTATTCTTACACCTGTATCTGGTGCTCTATGTTCTGCGACAATTTTTAATTTGTTTTCGCAGTCTTTGTTTTCAATTGGAACGCCTATCAATTCATGGAAACTATCTGGGAATATTAAAGAGCTGTTGAAACTATTAATACAAATAAAAACCCCTCCCCCTATTTTATTTTCTGTCCCTTCGATAAATAACATATTCTGATTACATATTTCCGCATCATTAATGTTTACGTCAAGCCACGATTCTGATACGTGTGGATCGTACAAGTGTAATAAAGTGTCGCATTGTAACGTTTTATTTCTGATATTTCTACAATTTACCTGCAGCAGCCGCAAAAGACCCCCACCGGGCCCAACAACCCCTCTTACCTTATTAGTGGTATAGAAATTCATTCCCCTTGTTGACGTAGAAAAGCTCTCAATTTCCCTGTAGTCACCGAAGCATTCTCCCTCGCTGGCATCACCTTTTCCCCCTCCACGGTCACCGCCTCCCACGCCGCTGTCACCGCATCCCTCGCCCCCGTGGTTGCGTCCATCATCGCCGCCTCCGTCACCGTCACCACCGCCGCAGTCAGAACTTCCATCGTTGCCTCTTCCACCTCCTCCCACCAGCCTTGAATCACCCGTCGCGTGTCTTCCTTCTTGCCACCGCCCCTTCTACGCCATCGACACGTCACCGGTCACCAGCGCCTTCGTTGCTTCATTTTCCGACGGCTCCAATATGGTTAGTCATTTCTTTGCGTAACTTTCCCGAATTCTTGAAGATAACTTGCCTAGACTGGTTGCACCACGGCGATTTAAGTGCAATCCGTAGCGTCCGAAGTCCTTTGTATTTAACCAGCAATTTGGATCCACAGTCTTAACGCCCAACATTTTTCAAATGACTTCCAAATATTTGGAATTCGCCTATAATGAGTGCCTCTTCTCATTAGCACGCTGCTAAGATATATATTGGAGTTCACGAATTTTTTCTTCGCAAGATTTTTTTTTTTTTTTTTTTCCTTGGGGCTTTAGGGCTCGTCAACATCAGAGGTCATTAGAGCCCATGCAAGTAGGGAAAAATGCAATTTCGCACCATAGAGAAGAGCCATAATAACTCTTCCCCGTGTGTGGGACTCGCCGAATATCTCGACCATACCCACTAAAAAACTCTTCGCAAGAGTTAAGTCATACATCTCTCCCATAATATAATCATTGTTGAGATGCCTCATGGCATTTGTCCCTACGTGAAGTATAACTGTGTAGCGGAGCTACATACCCGAATATATATAATGTGTAATGGGCGGAAGATTGCCATCAAGATTAAATATAATGAACAATTAAATATTATAAACAATAGTTTTATTATGCAACAATAACAAGTGATAGTACATGTAGTGAACAATAGTTTTATCTGTGATGCGATAGGACAATAAGTATTTTTAGTAAACAGAAGAATAAATAACGTCAATCAGAACCAATCAGAAACTTTGGTAGAAAAATAAAAGACGGGAGAAGAGAAGCTTCTTCTCGACACTTTCCGGCTGATCACTGCTCGTGAGCAGACGCGTCATTTTAGCTCTCCGATCTCACTCAATTACTAGTGACGGAAGTACAACTTGCAAGTCAAAATACAATTAGTAGTGCTTGCACAACGCGGTAAAAGCGTTGCAACCTAAGATATTAGATTTATAATATTAATATTAAACAAATCTAGCAGTCAATTACAGTGTGGTACGAGAAGTTACCCAGAAGGCAACCATGTGACCGAGATGAATTTGAGAAATGGATTCTCGTGAGTCAGACGAGAACTCTTGACAAATTAACTTTATAATATATTGTTTGAGTTAGTTAAATCGTTATTTTCAGTAATTATAAACGTACATACGTCATCAAATAGGGAATATAATTTTTAATGCAATTGTGATAGACTGTTTACAAATAACAGTTATCATATTGACATGCACAAACGGGTTGGACGTCAAATATTAGTTTTTATTGGCATTACTGCCATTGCTTAGTTAATCATGTGTTTATTTAATGTGACAATTATGTATCAATTTGTGTATTTATTTCAGAACATGTGTGTATGTATTTTCATGTTGTTTTACAGCTATTTCTACAGCATTAATTTATGTATTTCAAATCTATTTAATGTATAAGTTATGAATGCCAATTCAATCATAATAGATTATTGATTGATAATAAAACCTATAAAATTGACCTTACGTCAATCTCAACTCATATGATAATAAAATCTTATCTTAACCATCTTAAAACTATTTCAGTTGTTTTTATTTAAAGTAGTTGTATTATAGATAACTTGGTGAATTTTGTTCGTGACGGTCACAGTAATAATCAATTACCATTATCCTTCTGAGATGGTACAATATTATGGAGTCAGATAAATTATAGAATTAGATAATTGATAATTAAATAATAACACGAACAACTGTTTCTGGATTTCCCAATTCTCTTTTTTCAATGACTTCCCGCAATTGCTGAATCCGAATTCCCGGAAAACACTTCACATCCATCTTTTCGTCTTCCTCTCCCGCGTGTCTGACTATAGAATCACCTAGTACTAAGCAATCCTTGGTCGTTTCTAAGCTCTGAATTTTTTCATTGAGTATCTACTCCGAGATGCCTTCTTCATTCACTTCTTCTTTTCCAACTCTGACTTTCAATTGGTGTCTCAATTTCACATTTTCTCGTTGGATCTCATCAATTTGCTAGATAGCGATTTGCAATTTTTTTCCCAACATTTGGATCTTCTCCCCGGCCAATTTTTCTCTATTTATGATGCATTTATTACATTTCCACTTTCCTAAGTCCGCAACTTGTCTTTTCACGCTGCCATAGTTGTAGTGACACTGTCACTATTACCGCACTTAAACTACTCGCAGACATTAGCATGTCTTCTTTTCTCCCATCTTCCAGACTCTGTTTCCTCGTATTACTGAAGCACGCGGCCCAGGTCCCCACGTGCGCTTGGTAACTTTCTAGAGAGCAGCCCATCGCCTAATCCTTTTACCTAGAGCTCCTCTCAAGCACGTCTGCACCCAACGACGGTCACTAAGGAACTGACGACCATTCTTGCCTTTAAAGAGCGGAAATAACAGGATGTCTCTGTATCTGAAGCAACAAGAGACCAGAAGGGCGGAAATGGGCGTAAGACCCTCACAAAACCTTAAAAACCAACACGTAATTCTCAGCAGATGATAGAATCTCGGTTGGAAGCTGACAGCGGTTACATAGACTGAACTTATACGTCACTCGTGGAGCATATGAGAAGGGCACTAATTTTTTTTTGTGTGTGTGGGGCTTTAGGGCTCGTCAACATCGAGGTCATTAGAGGCCTTAAAACTTGTACAGGTAGGGAAAATGCAGTTACGCACTCGGGAGAGCCAACATGACTCTCCCAACGTGTGGGACTCGCCGAATGACTCAGCCATACCCACTGAAAACCCTCCTGAATTACAACTCAAAACTCAAATCCTAACATATCTCACGACTGTACTAAAACCATTAAAAAAAAGAAGAGGAAAGAGGAAAATGAAAGATACCCTAGCCCTAATAGCGTCCGGATCGAAAAGAACAAGAGGTGACCAAGGGAGGTCAGAAAAGAGAAAGGAAGGAGCATGGCACAAGTAAGTGGAGGTAATACCAGACACAGCTCGGGGCCCCGTGTTCGCCAAACACGTACTTACTAGATGTAAGTCTCCTGGGGGGAAGGGCACTAAAACGAGCAAGGAAGAACAACATTCCGTATTTCGCAAATTTCTGAAAAGATTTTGCATTTTTCACGCAAGATTTATTGGCTTTACTCTCGCGAATTATTATCGAAAGATATAGTTATTCCACGAAATTAACTTCAATAACGTCCTAACCAACCAACCAAATAAATTTTCTTCATAATATAGTAAAGGAATGTTGAGTTAAAAAGTAACTAGTATCACTCACTGCCAGGCCCATCACGTCACTAAAAATAAATTTAAGAAAAACG
This sequence comes from Laupala kohalensis, assembly GCA_002313205.1. Taxonomy (NCBI): domain Eukaryota; kingdom Metazoa; phylum Arthropoda; class Insecta; order Orthoptera; family Trigonidiidae; genus Laupala; species Laupala kohalensis. The sequence goes on from NNCF01129733.1 coordinate 516,120, forward strand.
ATATTTCATAACAGCATTGGATCTTAATAATAAGTTACAAAACCAACAAATCTACCTCTTTGGAAAATCAATTTCAAACGATAAATTAAATTCTAATGAATTTTATCAACTTGTACGGGATTTATTAACTTTCAATGGTAACGCAGATTTGAGTGGTGAATATGGAAAGGACTATCCTTTCCTTATTTACGTAATTGAAGGTCCGAGAAGAATTGTCGATAAAATTCAAAAACTTTCACTGATCGAATAAGATGTTTGCTCGTCTTATTGAAAATAATAGTGTAGTACAGCGTAGGAGAACTTTTTATTACCGTCGGTTTGAAGGTGTGCAAATCTATAAAACAACTTCCCGCGATGAACAAAATCTTTTTATAATAAAAAAATCATTAAACACAACTTAAATGATAGAGCAGAACGTGTGTGTATGTATGCCACTTTCGGCCAGGCGAGATCCATCTCACCACACTGAGCAATTCGTTAGCGACATTCGTTGGCATCCGTCTACATGCATAAACCCAGATCTGGCACCCCTCGAAGGCCAAAGTTGCAAGAGACCGCGTTCTTCCACACCTCTACGGCATTTCTTCACGGTAGCATAGACTATTCAAATGCATGTGGGCTATATATGGATGAGAAATGTTAGAGCATACATGTTCGGGAATGAAATATGTACGTGTATATAGACATGAAAGCCAAGAATTGGAAAGGAAATTGGAAAGATTCTCTATTCTCTATCTTTCTTTCAACGATCAATTGAGCATAAAATTACGAATAGACACAATAAGTAAACAGCAAAAGTACGCGAAGAATTCAACAAAGTCTGAATCAACAGCTTCTATACGACAAAAAACATTCGTTTTGCTGAGCTGGACGGGTAATTTTTTCCTGAATATTTCGGTTCGATACATGATACATGTTCATAAAAATTTCCTAACACGCACGAATAATATGTATTTCGCGTTATGAACATACAATGATATTACGCCAAGCAGGGAGTCAAAATATTACAGGATTTTTCATAAATATTAAGCTACGGTGAAACACGTAAATTTCCGTGTCTTCCATGCTGACTGAAGTTTCATGGGGATGAAAATAACACGGGTATTTTACTAACTTGGTAACTCTGCATAGTCCATACAATCTATACCATTCGTACGCTATTTTTCCATTACCAGATACAGAAATACTCACACCTCAGTGATTTAGATAAAGGTTTTATCGGTTTGTCTCCAAAAATTTAGACGAAATAAGACACAATAAATAGAAAATAGTCGATATAAAATCCTTTTATTATTCATGATTACAGATTTCTCATACGTAAATGAATAAAAAACAATGGAGGTAAATAAATATTAAGAGCCTATCAATATCAATCCAAACTATTAATTGTTTTTGTGAAAATATCTACACGAGCTTTTTGTCTACGTAGTTTTGTGACACATAAACTGTACACGTAGGATTACTGTGAAAAGCACCGGACTTCACCAAATAATAAAGTCATTAATGATCAGAGAAACCAGGAGTTTTTGAATCAATTATAGCACCACCGCAATAAACACACAATATGTTTTAACTAAGAAATCAGCATGATGCATGTCAAAAAAAATTATTTTTTTTGTAGAGCTTTACAGCTCGTTGACATCTAGGTCATTGGAGCCCTAAATACTTGTACAAGTAGGGAAAATGCAGTTACGCACTAGGGAGAGCCAACATGACTCTTCCTGAGTGTGGGACTCAATCATACCCACTAAAAACCCTCCTGAATTACAAATCAAAACTCAAATATCAACGTATCTCAAAACATTACACTCATTATTACAAAAATAAAAAAGAAAAGAAAGAAAGAGGAAAATGAAAGATACCCCAGCGTCCAAAAGAACAAGAGGTGACCAAGGATGGTGAGGAAAGAGAATGGAAGGAGCCTCACACAAGAAAATGGAAGTAACGCCAGACTTAGCTCGGGGCCCCGAGTTTGCCAAACACGTACTTACTAAATGTGACTCCCCTGGGGAGTGCATGTCAAAACTCTGATCGAAAAAGCGTACATTCCTTGAACAAGGGAATAAAGTAAATACGTGAAATAAATGTTACTCTTAATTATCAACGCATTCTGATCACAACCAATGACCACGTGGGCGAGGTAATAATAGCAGGTCACATTTATTTAATTTCGTTAGATCACATCAGCAAAAGTTTCGGTAAAATCAAGGCACAATGTTTCGTTCCAATAGTCATATCCAAGAACCATAAGACCTCAAAAAAAAAATAACAGAGGGGGGGGGGAAATTAAGACATGTCTCATTAAAAATAACGACCACCTCAGTCAATCACTCGCAAATCACTCGAAGTCGTAAATCACTCGCAAGAAGACAAAAATGTATGCAAATCAGACAAGAGAAGCAAAATAAGAGATCGAGTCGCGGGACTGAGGCGCAGACATCGAAGGCGTGGAATGCCCTCTCGGACCAACACTTGCTATGGCCTTATTCAAGTGGAAGGTCACCGCGTGAAACGTCCATCATAGTCTGGACCTCATCGATATTTTTTTTTTTTTTTGGTTGGGNAGAGCCCATGCAAGTAGGGAAAATGCAGTTTCGCACCATAGAGAAGAGCCGTAATGACTCTTCCCCGTGTGTGGGACTCGCCGAATATCTCGACCATACCCACTAAAAAACCCTCCCGATTTCAACAAATATCCAAATACAAAGATGAAAGAAAAGAAAACAAAACCAATACATTATATCACAAAAAGGAAAACCATTTTCTAAATATTATACTTTCGAATTACAGAAACGAACGATGAAAACAAAGAAGACAGTAAAGATGAAAAGGGAATGCAAATTTTTAAACCCAACCGGGAACTTGTGGGAGGAGCCACGATCTACTCATAAAATTCAATAGTTTATTAATAATAACCGTTTCATTTCCGAGAATTGTAGGAAAATCTGCAGCCAGACCAATTTGTCTCCGTATACTTGAGTATCTTATGCAATCAGTTAGTAGGTGACGCACTGTCAGAGGACAACTACACTCCTCACAAACGGGTTCATCATCAAATAGTAAGAGATACCTATGAGTGAGGGGACAATGTCCTATGCGCAGGCGGGTTAGCAAGACCTCGTCGCGACGGGCTGGCCTACAGGAACTGCTCCATGACTTAACAGAAGATTTGATAAGTCGGAGCTTATTCCTTTCAACACCTAACCACTCATTGCTCCATTCACTCAGATTCCTTATCTTGACGGAATTTAGGAGATCTCGTTTTGGAATCGTGGAGAAATCCACGCGAGTATTAAGGCATGCCGACTTAGCGGAAACGTCCGCGTCCTCATTTCCTCTGATACCCACGTGCCCGAAAACCCAGCAGAACATTATGTTCTTTCCATCACCATGCAGTGAGAGAAGCACTTCCTGGATGTTCTGGATCAACATATCAGCTGGATACATATTCTGGATTGCTTGAAGAGCACTTAGCGAATCAGAACAAATCAGGAAATGTGATCCGCGGGAGCACTTTGTTGATCGCAATGCTCTCAATATGGCGTAGCACTCAGCGGTGTAAACGCTGCAGAGGTCGCCTAGACGGTAGCCATAGGCCTCACGGGGAAACACGACGAAGCAGCCGACACCATCAGCCTGCTTCGACCCGTCGGTATACACAGGGAAATGACCCGGTGTTTGTCGAGGATTAGGTGAAAGTATGTCCTCAACATCGAAGTTGGAGTGTTCTTCTTCTCATGACTCAGAAGATCGAAAATAATCTTCGGCTTGTACAAAGCCCGAGGAGTCTTACTAAAACCTTGATTTAAGACATTAGGTGCGTGTATATTCAAGGTTTAAAAAATTTGTTTGGAGCGATATCCAAAAGGTTTGGTTGCTCTCAGTCTGTTGTTGTAGAAACGGATGGAAGAAGAGGAACGATGAAAAACCGCGTTGTGCACCAGATTGTCGGGTAAAGTTAGCAAATGGCCAAAGTGTCGTAGCATGAGGATTTGCCGCCGGAGGGAAAGAGATGGTTCGCCACTCTCGACATACAAACTCGGAATGGGACTAGTGCGGGTATGCTCCTGTTACTAGTCGAATTCCTGTATGGTGGACACTATCCAACTTATTTAAATAGTTTGCACGAGCAGAGCTATATACAACGCAGCCATAATAGAGCCGAGATCTTATGAATGCTCGATAAAACTGGTGCAGGGAGTAGCGATCAGCGCCCCATTCCCTGCTACTGAGGAACTTCAATAAATTCAGAGATTTTAATGTTCTTGCTCTTAGGTCTCTTAGATGTTGAATCCAATTCAATCTCTGATCAAAAATTAGACCTAAGAATTTCACAAAAGGATAGAATTTGAGGTTCTGCTAGAAGAGTTGAGGTTCTGCCAGAAGGCTTGGTCTCCTACTGAAAAGAACACAGCGTGTTTTCTGAGCAGAGAAACGAAAACCTGTCGTTTTCGACCAGTGGTATAATCTATTAAGGACGAGTTGGATTTGTCGTTCCGCAGCTGTGACACTCTGTGATGAACAAAAGATAGCAAAGTCATCGACAAAAAGAGAGTGTAAAACAGAAATCTTTACAGCAGACGTTATGCTGTTTATGGCCACTTCAAATAAGGTCACACTCAAGACTGAGCCCTGAGAAACACGGTTCTCTTGAAGAAGGAGATCCGAGGTGTCTCTATAGCGGAAAGAACATTGATCCAAAAATGACATGAGCATCAGATAAAGACGTCCTCTAAATCCCCAGGCATAGAGTTGTTGTAAAATGCCATGACGCCAAGTAGTATCGTAAGCCTTCTCGATGTCAAAGAATATTCCGATGAGATGTCTTCGGACGAAAGCATCTTGAATTGCTGATTCAAGGAGAAGTAATTTGTCGAGGATGGAATGGAACTTCCTGAAACCACACCACCTAATCGAAATTATTTTACGGTTCAGTTGGTGTGACCTTCGAACAATACCATTAAACGGTGGATAAGTCATCCGTATGCTATGTAAACCGAAAGGATGTAAATATTACAATTAATGTATTTAATAAGACTCAATGGTTGCTACTGTCATTAAATATCGAGGAGATATTAATGGGAGGTATTTAAATGTGTCGGTCCTTACAGAAGAAAGGAAAGGTGAATAATGGTGGAAAAATGAAATAGAAGAGGAAATAGAAGTATTTGCGAAATGCATGAGAAAAATAGGATGAATAAAAGACGCATTAAGAGAAAGATATTCGATAGTAGGTGAACCTCCACGCGGAAAATAAGAAAAATATGTTTCAATGGATAAGATCACGATATAGGCACATATGGCAATTTGCCCGATGTAAAGATTGAAATAATACTCACGATGGAGATATGACGAAAACAAAATAAATTAACACTCCCTCCATTTTTAGAAAGATAGTTAAATTGTATTCATATTTAGGAAATGCTGTTGTAAAACACTAAAGAATTTATTAACAAATTGGAATGCCGTGGGAATGCCCCTGCAGGTCGGGGGGAAATTGCAGTTTCGCACCATACAGAAGAGCCGTAAGGACTCTTCCCCGTGTGTGGGACTCGCCGAATATCTCACCATACCCACTAAAAAACCCCTCTTGAATTCAACAAATATCCAAAGACAAAGATGAAAGAAAAGAAAAGGGAAAAAATGCCGAACACATATCACAAAAAGGGGAAAAAAATCTTAAAATTATAATTTTCAAATTACGGAAAGGAAGTATAAAAGGAAAGAAGAAAGGGAAGAGGAAAGAAGAATACAAATTTAAACGCTCTCGAAAACTGGTGGGAAAAGCCCTGATCTACTCATAAAATTCAATAGTTTATTAACATTAATCGTTTCATTTCCGAGAATTGTTGGTAAATCTGCAATCAGACTAATTTGTTACGTATTCCGGTGTATTTTCTGCAATCAGTTAGTAGGTGACACTGTCAGAGAACCTCTACACTCCTCACAAACGGGTTCATAATCAAGTAGTAAGAGATACCTATGAGTGAGAGGACAATGTCCTATGCGAAGACGGGTCAGCAAGACCTCGTCGCGCCTGGCTAACCTACAGGAACTGCTCCACGAATTCACTGAGGATTTGATAAGTCGGAGCTTATTCCCTTCAACAGCCAACCACTCATGGTTTCGTTCACTAAGAATCCCTGTCTTGATGGAATTTAGATCCTTTTTGGAATCGTAAAGAAATCCACGCGATTCTTGAGGCATACCGCTTTTTCGGAAAAGTCTGCTTCCTCGTTTCCTCTGATTCCCACGTGTCCGGGAATCCAGCAAAACATTGTTCTTTCCATCACTTTGGAGCGACAAAAGCACATCCTGGATGTTCTGGATAAGCTTGTCAGCTGGATTGCTTGAAGGGCGCTTAGAGAATCAGAACAAATCAGGAAATTCGATCCGCGAGAGCATTTTGTTGATCGCAGTGCTCTCAATAGGCGTATCAGGTCCGACGTTGAACCATGTCTTCTTTTTTTTTCAGATACAGTCAATTAAACGTTTCGTTGCCAAAACGTTCATTTTTAAATATATTTTTTAAAAGAAAACTAACTTGAATAGGTATATTTAATATGAAAACAAGTACAGAACGAAAAGTTGAGTAAACAAAACGCTCCGGAGGACGGGGTTCTTCATATAGATGAAAAAATATTTGTTAATAATCCCAACTTTCAAAGCAGAATAAAATAGTTTGAGAGCAGCTGCCAGAGCCTTATTATGTCCATGTACAGACGAATCTCATTTAGAATACTGAAAAGAATAAAAGAACGGAATCTGAACGATGTCGCAAATCATGGTGAAATTATTTCTGACGAGAAACTTAAATGAACACGCTTAAATACTTGTTTAGAAATCGTAGAATTGAAGTGGAAAGAACACGGAAAAATGTCCAATATGATCTTAAATATAAAAATTACTATTGGTGTATTAGAAGAATCTGCAAATTTGCTTTAATAAAAAGAAACTGGTCTATAATCAAGTTGTGAAACTTGCATGATTCTTTGTCAGGCGTTGCCAATATTTTTAAAACTTTGAGCACCACCGTAATACAGTATCAAACACGAAAGAGGGTGCCCCGTCCAAACGTCAAAAGTAGGTTTTTAAGAATCACCCTCATAAACAGGGTCAACATTATTCCGACTCCTACATTTAAAAAGGATAACATAATCGCTAGCACCTTTCCCTCGCATGAGGTATTGCACCTGGAAATATTTAAAGTGCACCATGGTGCTCGCAAGTACCAGGTTGAGAATGTCTGTTGTGTAGTATCCTGCCGTGCGATAATAACAATAGCATTCAAACTTTCCAAAACATTGTATGTTGAAATGTTAAATCGGTCTTTCCCTTACGGCCCTTGATCGGAATTGATGGGATGGTCCCTTACTTGCTTACGGAGAGTAAATTAGTTTGTCCTCCACGTGGTCATACTCAGTTTGTACACGCCTTTTATACAATAAAGTTTATTTATTTGTTTACTTATTACAAGTTTTTGCGAAATATTACGCACCACGTACGTTCGTAACTCTGACCTTCATCGCGTCTCATCTTCGAATACCAACCGATAAGTAAGAAATAAAAATAATTCGCACGCAAGCATGAAGTCAAGCGTCACCTTCGTGTAAATACAGAAGCTCTTCATCTGCTGAACAACGGAAATCAAGTCCTAAGACTGAATAGGACCAAATCACTGGTCTTATGTAGCGTCTAGTGTGATTCACAGAGTATAGTGAAATGAGTACATGAGATGAATCTAAAGGACAAAATTGGATGCAATAGAATTAGTTGGATAAGAACGTAGGTTAATAATGAAGAAAAACATGGGTTGTCTTTTAAACTGATTTTAATACACATATAAAAGGAGAAAATCCTCGAGTCAAATAAGAAGAAAACAAATCACAATTGTAACGAATGCAAGATTAAAACATGCATTGTACAAGTTAAACCTTTGCTAAAGACGCGTAACGTATCTCAAAGACTAAAATAAATTACAAGTGTATAAGATACAATTTAAAAAATTGCATCATTTCACGAATAAAATAAAATTGTTTTGCATTGTTCATTTTACACGTGAATCATTATATACATTTTTTCTAAGGCTGCGAAAATAATACGGTAAAAGAGAACTGGATATTGTAGTTAATAAATGTCATAATTCAAAGTTATTAACATAAATAAATGTAAAAAAAACAGCAATTTATTTCAATTTCCTTTGTTTTTCGCGGAGAGCAAGACATACTTAGGGTCTATCAAGCTGTGAATGCTGTGCAGGTTGTCACAAAATCGTGAGATAAAATCTACTAGAATTACGCGTATCGCTCCAATCAACAGTCGCGAAACATCTGGTGAGAGCCTTAAGAAACCTGTTTCATGTCACATGTCTCGTAGTAGCCGTAATAAGTTCCGATCAAACAAGCAAAAACTGATTTCCGCTCTGAATGGAAGAAAAGCTTCCAAAAGAAAAAAGAGCAGAAAATGGAGGTCGTTCTCGACTTCACCTTGAATGCACGAAGTGCACTGTAACTCGCACCAAACCACAAAAAAACACCATTTTTTATCTCCTTTCAAGCGTCGCATAAATCAAACCATTTCCTAGGAGAATTCCACCGCAAAGCAGTACAAGTCTTAGGAGTATTATTTACAACGGTTTTTGTTAGCCAGGTTATTATCTACCTTCTACGCCCGAGTCGGAACTCAGTCATAACACGGTAGTAAAAACGATCAGACACCATCTTCAAAGGGAAAAAGAGTTGAAAAAAGCACTCCTTGAATAGATACCACCCTTAGGGAACACCTACCTCTATTACTCACTGGGAAAAAGGTCCTCTCCACTACTTTCTGTTCTCATTTACCAATAAATCTCTTCCCCTCTTTTAAGTTGTTCTTCCATCAAAGTGCGTAGGAGATACTTTCTGTAGACATTCACTGTAACCCCATGCACAGCATCAAACAAAACTCCACTATCTTTTGGAGTATGATTGTATATAATTTAAACCACGTCGCACGTTTCAGACATTTAATAGAAGAGTTAGAAAGAAAGGGTTTATAAAAACATTTCTCAATTATTTTGGATTACCCCTTCATGCAAGCAGTTGTGGTCAGAATTTAAAAAATAATAGTTATTTAAGTTTGATTTTGACGAAGCAGAACAGTTTTACAATAAACTGGAATATACTGGAAAATATATGGTGGAAAAATATCAAAAGTTTTTTCCGTACTTTCCATAATATGTTGGACATTCATAAAACATCATTACTCTGAAATTATATAACAAGGATCAATTATATTACAAGGGTACATTGTACTTCTTAATTACCTCTTCATGTTGCAGTACACTGAAGTAACCTTGAGGTTTGCCAAATCATTACGTTATTAGTATTACATTTTTTGTTTCATTTTATAAAATTAATAATACAATTCATAATGCTTTATGCAACTATCATACCATATTTTACGTCGATAGAGCAAGGAACCTTGGCATAGCTTAAGTCCCGTGTTTCGAGCCATATTTACACAAATGTGTAAATCTTATTTTCATATTTAAATCCTTGTACATTTCATCGTTCGTAATTTTTTCTTTGGTGGGGCTATAGGGCTCGTCAACATCGAGGTCATTAGAACCCATGCAAGTAGGGAAAAATGCATTTTCGCACCATAGAGAATAGCCGTAGTGACTCCTCCCCGTGTGTGCGACTCGCCGAATATCTCGATCATACCCACTAAAACACCCTCCTGAATTCAACAAATATCTAAATACAAAGATGAAAGAAAAGAAAACAGTTGCCCAATACATTATATCATAAAAAGGAAAAAAAAATGTAAAGATTATATTTTCTAATTACAGAAACGAACGATGTAAACAAAGAAGACAGTAAAGATGAAAAGGGAATGGAAATATTTAAACCCACCCGAGAACTTGTGGGAGGAGCCACGATCTACTCATAAAATTCAATAGTTTATTAACATTAACCGTTTCATTTCCGAGAATTGTAGGAAAATCTGCAGCCAGACCAATTTGTCTCCGTATACTTGAGTATCTTCGGCAAACAGTTAGTAGGTGACGCACTGTCAGAGGACAACTACACTCCTCACAAACGGGTTCATCATCAAATAGTAAGAGATACCTATGAGTGAG
>NNCF01129733.1:537494-552065 GCA_002313205.1 Laupala kohalensis
AAAACATATCTCACAACATACATCAAATGGAGGGGGGTACAATGAGGGGGGCACATAACATGAGGGGGGACAAAAAATGAGGGGTAGGACAAAAAATGAGAAGAATGAGGAAAATGAAAGATACCCTAGCCTAATAGCGTCGGGATCGAAAAGAACAAGAGGTGACCAAGGAGGTCAGAAAAGAGAAAGGAAGGAGCATGGCACAAGTAAGTGGAAGTAATGCCAGCCTCAGCTCGGGGCCCCGTGTTCGCCAACTGACGTGAGCTCACAGCTCTTAAGATGTAAGGTCAATGCCTGATGACGAACCACACACGGGATCGAAATGTTGTGTAATGTAATATCTCATTTCTCTTTAGAAAAAATGAGTATTTTAGAAAAAATTAGCGTTTGACTTTAGAAAAAAATGTTTTTTTTAATAAAATGTCGTTTCATTTGAAATTCATAAATATTTTCAATAATCCTGCACTTAAAGCAGAATATGTATCAGGAAAGAACACTCATTTGGAACTTGCGTACATGTGTTTGCGCGTAAGTGGTTGAATCCAAATTATATACTTAACCAAAATTACACAGTTGATATATCTTAACCCAACTGAAAAAAAAATGTTCATGAATTTGAGCACATATTTGATTGTTAACTTCACACATAACATCATCTTCAACTCCTTTTATGTTATAGGTAAATTTTATGCTACGACAAGGCCTACGGATACACTCGTGAACAACAGTCCACATACTTTTGCTCCGGACTGTACTGATAGTTCATCCGATTTCAATAAGAGTCTCCTACGCCGCACAAATACCATCCTAGCATAGCCACAAGCAGCTTAGCAGCAAATTCGTACGATCTGCACTATCCTCTAACAAAAGAATAATATTCTCAGTAGTAGGATATATCAAATTCTAGAATGGACGTAAATTCTAGAATTACTAAGCAGATTAATAAATGAAAACTCACAACTAAAATGTATTCGTCCGAGATATTTCCTTATGCAGTCGAACAGCACGTTTGGCAGCGATATATTGCATCTGATGAAGTACCTACAAGTGTTGCGAACAGCGCGGTTAAAATGCACGATCCTTCTGAGGCGTTTTCAAGGACACCAGACATACGGATGAAATCGAAGACATATGACTTGCATATGACCTTTCAAAAGAAACGCGCCATAGTGTCCAAGGATGTTATCAGGTGAATCAATTAAAGTATCAATATATTTTCAAAAGCGATATTTAACGGCATATTAAAACTGTAGGCTGCTCATGTCGAAGGATATCTTCACAGACAATCAATTATCCAGAACTGAAGTCCTTGTTTCGAAAACGGCCACCACGTTGTGCTTCAAAATGAGCAAATTTTGCGTCTCGATTAACTGCGAAATGAATGATCAGTTTTTCACGTTGAAAACGTACTTTATCGTACGTACGTTTCTGGGAAATTTTCAAAAATATGCTGTTATGTTCAGATTAAAGTTCTATGAATTAATGAGTACATTCAACGACAAAAAAGAGATTCTACTCGTAAATAGGAAATATGAATAAAATTCGTTTTATCACAATCGCAGAGACGAATGGAAATCTCAAAAAACTTTTTTTATTTAGAATTCCATTTTCAAAACATCTCGAAATTTCGCACTCAAAAATTTTCACGCTCACATATCTTGGAATGTACTACGTTAATAGGAAATCAATCAAGTGAAGCGAACACATAGATGTCTTTTCACACAAATCCTCTGTACGCTCTGCAAATTTTATCGATGTAATTTGAGCCAATACGAGAAGCTGTAAACGAATATTGTTTGTTTGAAAAGGTAAAATACACGAAAGCCAATACAGAGAATACACACAGAAATCAATTCAATTAAAGTAGGAACGAGAATAACCTAATTTCCATTGATTTTCATTTGAGTTAGTTAAAATCGACTAATACACAGGCAGCGTTCAACCAAAAATTGAAGACTGACACAGCTAGGCTTTTCCTAAGTATCACATGATCTTGGCAGCTAATACCCTATAAGTTACATGTGGAACATTTTTCATTTTTCTGTGGATGGACTTACTAGGGTACAATGGACACAACACCTTGACACAAGTAGTTTTATCTCCACATCAAAAGAATCAGTACATCAAAAGGACTATGTAAATCTATATAATCAAATATAATCAAAAGAAAGACTATGTAAATCAAATTTGGCAATAACAGGAGGAAATTAAGCCATCGCGATAAAGGCAACAGAGGAAAGTGAAAATCAATTATTTTAATAAGATAACAATCATTAAAAACCATTTAGAAAGATCCCCTCCCTCTCCCGAATCCCTTTTTCCGTCACCGCGAGAAGATTAAAAAGATAAATACACGACAGGGGAGTACTGGAAGGTTGGATGCTAAATCAAGAGTCACTACCAACAACAAAAGTGCTGAGTGATTTTAAACTCATTCTAGTCACTAGAATACATAATACGTATTGGTAAAAAAAGTAGATGTAATGTATCAATAGTAAAGAGGATCGTTCACAGTAATACCGCATTGACAGTAAAATATTTCTCATTACTTATTCATTCAAAATACCACACACAAACAACCCCTCTGAGCTCTTTCTGAAACATTTCATCTTAATGATAGAATTTTGCGCCATAATGCAATGTTTCATGAAGTTTTATCAAACATTAGGTGGAATACCCTGCAATTATGTTTCTTTTCTTGCTGTACCTTCGTTTTCTATAATTCTAAAATGAGACTCTCAGAGATCCGCAACAAAAGAAGCGAAAACGACCCAAAAACACTTAGTTCCCAGTAAATTCTTCCATTACTGGTAGGTACTCATATCTATAGACGCATTTCGCCCATTTATCACAAACAACAATGATGACAAATCCACTTCCTCACAAAATGAATATTCGTACGCTTATTGTCTTCAAAACACACGTCCCTGACATGTACTCAATATAAAATCCTGATGTCACTTGTATGGAACTCACTTCATAACAAGGATTCCAACAACTGACATGGAAAAAACAAAATTGTTCGCAGAATTTAATTTCGTGGACTTATAGTCCGAATGACACTGGAATCAGGTTGAAGTCGCGGAGTAGCAGGGCGGCGGCGTTCTCAGCTCCAGCGTCGTCTCCGCTAGGGCTGCCTTGCACAGCCGTTGGCAACGCTGGGAGATCGCTGTACCTTCGGTTGGATTTTAATTTGTCCAAACAGCGAGGAAACCCTCAGACGCTACACCACGACCACTACCCAGAATAATATTCCTGATTTGCACGGACTATGAAAGCTTCCTCATCATGAGTGTAGATATGCCACTCTCTCATGCGAAACATAAGCACAAGCATTTTCTATGAGCAAAATTATATTCAAGAAAATTAGAAACAATGTAAGCAAGAAACTGTTCGTTTTTTATACACGTTAATACAAATACGCTAATTAGAATCTAAGGTAATACACAACCCATGCATTGAAAATGTTTAAAAAAAGTTCTCGTCACAAGAATTTTATCAATTCTCACAATAAAGCACGTACATTGTAAAGTTTCAGAATTTATTTTCCTTTCTAATCGATCTAATATAACAGTACAATTTTGGTAACAGGTTTATGTAGAATTTTTCGAGTAGAGTTCGTTTAGTAAAATTAATACCCAAAACGACATTTATAGACATATTTTGTAATTAATAATCGTCTCACAAAGTAAAGGTATTTAACTCGTGGGATTAATTCATAAATCATTCCTCTTTAATCCACAACATTGTAATTGTTTCCTTTGTTCGCAGTACACTGACATCTGAAGAAGTCTCCTCCTCACCCTCATTTCGAGTGCCGCGGAAGAGAGATGTAATCGAATTCAAATTCTGGTTAGTCAACAGAAAATGTGCATTTACACAGAATAAAGCAAAATAAACAGTGCCAGCGAGCAATATTTAATTTACAATGGAGTTAAGAAGTGTTAGAAAAGGCACGATGATTAATGGCTGCGATGCGAAAAGAGTGGAGGTAGACTATCGAGTTAATGCGAGATTGGGAGAAGCAGTAAAAAGGCGGCCGTAGAGTGATAAAAAATTAGTATATGATGAATGCAAAGTGCGAAAGATGCATTCAAAATAACAGAGCAACTGGTGCATATCATTTAGACGGTGCTAAAACTGGAATAAGTACATTTGGAGGAAGTCGTTTCATTCCGAGAAGCCTCGGGACAACTGCTGACCTCTCAATCTCTTGAACCAATCATAGGATTCAAAGAGCAACGAGGTACAATCTTTTCAACACCCAGCTCGAGGTGAAGTGCTGATTATGAGCACAGATGACGACGTTACTATCAAATACGAGTTATCTAAAATACAGGAATGTACAACGCACCATTCTTTATTTTTATATTAAGAAACTTATCTAAAAGAAACTCTTAAAATCGGTTTGCCTTCCAGGAAATTACGTGGTCAATACTTTATTTATTTCAAGAATAGTCAGATAATCGAAAAAAATCATTTTCAATTTCTGAAATAAGATATTATTTTCACGATAATTTAAAGTGTAAAAAAAAAAAAAACACACACACACACACTATACCGAACCAATACTACCAGATCGCCAACAAATGACATCATGCTGTCAACCTAAATAAGATTCGTTCCTGAAGTTGCAAAACAAGGTTTCCTCTTTCGCTTGCGTTCTTATATATTTGTTCATATCTTACTGAGATAACAACCACTAACGTGTTCTTCACACGACTCAAAACATGTGGGATTTGCAAACTAAGTTTTTCTTTCGATATACATCGAAAATATTTTCAGCGTGACCCCAAGACTTAACCCATAATTGCAAAAATCGCAAAATATTAATAAGTATGTCGAAATATTTTCGTTTCGTAAAGGAAAATATCAGAAACGGAAGGTAGTTCGCGCAACGAGAAAGGAAATATTTGAAAAATAACCATTCAAATAATTATTGAGGTGAGATTTGAGTTACCGGAGAAGGTGATCAATATAATGACCACCGTTTCTCCAAGATATCAAAACACATCTCAGAATCTCGAAAAAGCAACTGGAACGAGCTATCACATTGAAACGCTACAGATCGTATCTCCCAAGGAGATGGAAGATGAGATATACTTCTTCGCGGGACTCCTTGCGCGTATTAAAGCGAGAGCACATTCCTAGACAATGCAATGACAACCACTGTTTTGGCGACGCCTGTGACCGTCTTTCAGTCGTGCTAGCTACGCCGTGTAACAATAAGTGATTCATTCCACCTGCAGCACGAGGGATCCACTCGAGGACCGCAAAAAGTGGTCCACCCATATATTAAATGGCAGAATGCAATGAATCGCTTCGCCCAGGCAGGAAGACGGAGAGAGGTACGTTTTCCTGAAGCACTGCAGCGATGGCAATTAGATGATAAACAGGGACGCGCAGCGGGTTCTGGCGGATGGCAAGAAACGAAGGAATAGAGCCGTGTACTCTCTGGTTCGTAAGCAAGTTGAACTAAACAGTATAATGCGAATCATCTTTCACCAAGTAAAAATAGAGACTAAGGGACCACCGGAAAACAGACGTCACTCCAGACAAGACAGTTGCGGTTCTAATTCTAAATTTCACTCATCTCCCAAACTGACACCCAATTATCCTTAGTCTGTTGAGATAAGAAGCAAATCCCATAAATTGACGTTTGGGGCAGGGGGTAGTGATGTGAAAGCAAATAAAATAAAAACATGTACAAAAATATGGGGTTCACTTAGGCGTTAAGGTGGCCGGAGTTTGATGTTCGCTACATCTCATGACAAAGCCTAGATATATAGCAGATCTCCATCCACCGTGACGTCCAAGGGAATATCGCAAGGTCTGTAAAAAGACAGTTTGACCAAACGTTCATATAGAAAAGTCAAAGAGTACCTTCACTTCTTTTCCCTTATCTAAAGTGTTGGATGACACCAAGAGAATTAGCTAGGAAATATCTAGGACGCATCACCTCAAGGCCCATGAAACATGTATGACATGGAGGGTAGATGATGGGTATGTAAGTCTTCGTTCGATTGTTTTTTTTTTTTTTTTTTTTTTTTTNGGGGGGGGCTTTAAGGGCTCGTCAACAGCAAGGTTATTAGAGCCCATGCAGGTTGGGAAAAATGCAGTTTCGCTCCATAGAGAAGAGCCGTTGTGACTCTTCCCCGTGTGTGGGACTCGTCGAATATCTCGACCATACCCACTATAAAACCCTCCTGAATTCACCAAATATCCAAAT
Organism: Laupala kohalensis; assembly: GCA_002313205.1. Lineage (NCBI taxonomy): Eukaryota > Metazoa > Arthropoda > Insecta > Orthoptera > Trigonidiidae > Laupala > Laupala kohalensis. The sequence continues at coordinate 543,724 of NNCF01129733.1, forward strand.
ACAAAGATGAAAGAAAAGAAAACAGTTGTCCAATGCATTATATCATAAAAAAGAAAAAAATTCTAAAGATTAAATTTTCAAGTTACACAAACAAAGGATGAAAGGAAAGAAGACAGGAAAGAGGAAAAAAGAAAGCTGATTTAAACCCTATCGAGAACTTGTGGGAGGAGCCCCGATCTACTCATAAAATTCAATATTTTATTAACATTAACCGTTTCATTTCCGAGAATTGTTGGTAAATCTGCAGCCAGACCAATTTGTCTCCGTATACTNTGATTTAAACCCTATCGAGAACTTGTGGGAGGAGCCCCGATCTACTCATAAAATTCAATATTTTATTAACATTAACCGTTTCATTTCCGAGAATTGTTGGTAAATCTGCAGCCAGACCAATTTGTACCCGTATACTCGAGTATCTTCTGCAATCCGGTAGTAGGTGACGCACTGTCAGAGAACAGCTACACTCCTCACAAACGGGTACTCCTCAATGTGTACCTCCGTCTGTAATGGGAAGGCCACACCCAAATGGAAACCGTGGTGTAACTTCAATGCACGCAACGCAAGGTCAGCGCTGGCGCAGTTATTAATTTGCGATTCAAGGGCGGACAGATGCGCGCTTGTCGAACATATCAAGTTGTCTGTGGCTGCGGCGGCAGCGAGCAGAGTGACCGCCCAGGAGTAGTCGTCGGGATGCGGGCAGTAGCAGCCGCCACGCTCGTTAGACTCAGCCGAATTTCCAATGAACATAAATCGCAACGCCAACCATGAATCACTCAGCCAGAAACGGCACATGAAATTTCGGCATCGAATTATAAAATCCTACTTGCAAAAAAAAATCAAAGATAAATTCTTAAAAAATACTGATGCATGCTTAATTGCTGTGCCTGATTTGAGATTAGTTGTTGAAATTTCAATGATTAAATCTGCATTACGATATAATGAATTCACGCTAGCCAACATTGAGAAACCTCATTACAATATCGTATAAAACGAAGAACATTGTCTGGAAAAAATATATTGTTTCTTGAATAATGGATGTAGATAATTACAAAAAGGATGGCGTCGAGATGATTAAAAAGAGATTTACGGGGTCAAACAGGAATATCCGCATTCGAATAGTTAACCATTCTTCCACTAGAAGTAACGAATCTAATGAATGAAAACTTCTACTAAAATATAAACCCATCATGTCAACAAGTAATTAATCCACGAATATTGCAACATAAGGACATTAAAGTGGTCCATTAACGCACCATTTGCACAATAAATGAATTTTCCCAAGCTGGAATCCACGTAACGAATTGACTTCTTGAGTATTCAAAGATAAACTAGTTTCCGAATCTCTTATCTTCTTATGCGAATTCTTCTCATCTCGCTGCAGCAAGTGGTCATACATAATACAAGAAAAAATTATCAAAAATGTATAATCATTCAAGCTTTCTCTATGGCACCGATAAAGAGTTTTAACTAAAGTAAGTCTTTTTCTCTCTGCCCTTTCATAAGTCACATTTAGAAGACAAAGATGCCGCATTTTTGCTGACGGATTTTTTTAACCAAGTTTGCGTCTCGTCCCAACTTCACCCAAATTACCTCGTAAAGATAACAACTTCTCTCAATGAATGACCAATGATGAGCATCCGCCTTTAAACATATCGTGACAAATATATTTCTTTATTTTATGATTTCTTAAAATCAGAATTACTATATTGTCGACTTGGAATTACTCAAAAAGTCCCTCAGAACAATGCTTTCTTCAATAGACGTTAGTTACACTAGAAAATACATTTGCTTAAAGTTTCATATCTAGTGTCTTGTAAACCATTCGAGGTCGAAATGTTTGTTGATGTCAAATTTTCAGTGGAAGAAATATAAAAGGTGAGGCTCTGTAAGAAGAACGATTCTATTTTTGGAACTCGAGAGCTCCGAATACAGTCATTCCTCCGGTTTCTTACTCAATAAATCATTCCTAGCAAAAGCGCCTAGTCAACTAATTACTCACGAATCTTGAAATTCAGACACTCAGACGTTGCACTTTTAAAGGACAAACGATGTATTTGCGAAACTTTTATTCAACTTCTAATGACATTTGCATTCCATTCCCAAAAAAATAAAATATTATCGAGCGTTATCTCGATGCGTGTGCAGAAGAATGGCGCGTTTGAATGAAATTAGATTTATATATCATGAGACTAATTCAATTGGTACTAATTCAATGAAACTTTCCGGCACATGATACTACAAAATGCATAATTGCGATAGACAGAACACTGTACAATCGGAACCACAGACAAGATTTTGAGTCAAGGAAGTAGTAATATAATATTCTTCACTTCTATAATTACTATCGCTCTAGAGAATTGGACCAACTTAATGTGGCATCGGTCCTTTAACAGGTAATACACATAAGAAAGAGCAATAAAAATTGATAACATGTTCAAAAATACATTACATTCTTTTGTCGAGTCATTTGAAATTTGTGAGAACTCGGATGTCTTACACTTCTAGTTTAGATGCCAAAATTGCACATTCTCTTCAATATTCCTCTAATTGAAGTATAAGATGTAGATAATATCTACACGTAGTTGAATGTGCGTCTCTTACATATCATTAGCTGGACAGTGCTTTCCCAACTATCTCGAACAAGTATTTACTGATGTGTTTTGCAGTATTTTCCGTCAATTTAGAAACACCTAGAACGCATTCGACAAAAGCGAAATATGCGACGTTTTGTGTGACCTCTTCAGCCTCATGTCCCTATTGTATTATTATTATTATTATTATAGTTGCGGGCAACGCGGATATGTGGTAGATTTCCGGAGGGTATTCCAATTAAGTCAGTCATTACCGTTCATCATTACGTCATTTATGTATCATGCGTCTCGGTAAGATGTCAGGAAAGGCATCCGGCATTTCAGCAATTCTGCAACCAAAACCAAAGAGATATCATTTCATCTAAAGCACCCATCCCTTTAATAATAAGGCAAAATGAATTCTGGAAATTAATATCATTACAAATTGACCAAAACCAAATTACAAAATAAACAGATTTCGTACGGTGAGTCAAATTTTCAGATGTACAATAAAAAAAATGTACGGCTATGCGAACCCAGTTTTCCGTGGAATAACGAGGAATAAATTTAATGCATTCCAAAGACGCAATGCCACACAATCCCGCGAGAAGTAGAAATGGATTCGAACCGTTATACTGGTAGGCAATTTGCGGTTTCTTGCAAGCAGCCCATCCATTCAGCAGAAAGCGGTTCCATGGCGCAACTCATCCATTCACAAGACGAGCGCAGACGCGGTGTAGTCTGGCGGTGAAGTCGTCGAAGCAAAGAATCACAGAGGAAAGAGACGAAAAGGAATACAAAATCAATTCATGGACTCGTTTTTTACCTTTCACGTTGCACAAGCCACACTCGCTTTCTGGGAGAGAGAGAAGAAAATATGAAGACGTGAACTTGTCTCATGGAAAGAGGATGAAAAAGTCGTTCCATAAAAATAAGATATGGAAATAATTAACTTCTACAATAAGACACTGTGAAAACAGTGGGTATTTCGATATTTGCGCGATTTGCTTTAAACCTCTCCGTGGCTCAGGTGATAGCGTTCTAGTTAAAGTCCCCAGTTCACCAAGTCATCCCGGGTTCAATTCCCGGTGGGGTCAAAAAACCTTTTTGTAGCTTTTCATATTAATGTCACAGTTCGTATAGCTGTGACTACAAAAAAACAAACCCTACTTCCTCTATCCAAGAATCAATAACTTTTACTATTACCAACAACTCCTACTAACCCCTCCACGGGAGCCAAGTTGTTGGGAAACCTAGCTAACCGACCCACCTACTAACAATAGCTACTCAACTCGTACCTCCATGTAGATAAGCATCAATATCACGTTACATTTCCCTTTTACAAATAATACAATAATAAAATTAGCTTCATCTACGACGCAGATCCTTTACTAATACCTCAAACGTACTTCAATATTCTCAAGATACAATGGAAACTGATGCAAATAAAAAGTTTTTTTTTCGAAACACTTTCTTGACGTAAATACGATGTCGGACAATATCGTCGATACAATGAAAGGAAAGAATTATTCAATTATTTAAGAATATTTGTCAGTAGTCAAATTTTTTCTTCACATAGTACAAAAATGCTAAACCATATCTGCGTGCGTTAATCCTATCATTTTAAACAAGTAATGATTCTAAGTACTATTTTTTCTCAAATAAAACGGCAGTAGATTTTTTGTGGATTCGCAAGTAGATGAGCCACAGTATATTTCTTCGAAATATTGCACAAATTAAATGAAATAAGTTTTTGAAAACCAACAAATAATTCTATCATATACATGACATTCAATTGTTTTTGTCAAAATTAAAGATTGAAACAAATGTCATTTTCGTCAGCGATCATTTAATTGTGTCTTTTAACAGAATTCGCATAAATTAAAGATTATAATTATTGTCATTTAAAAGTTTTAGATTTTAGAAATTTCTCAGCTTGTAGGAAAATTATATACCAATTATCCGCATCGAATACGCATGCTGATAGATTTATATTTCATATCAACAAACAAAAGCATTCAACGTTCATAATCGCAGTAATGTTCTTGAGAAATAATTTTTCACTAAAAAATGAATTAAAATATCCGTTTTAACTTTTTTTACGTCTTTTTGATTCGATAAAATTCTTATCTGAATTTGAAATTTATATTTACAAAAATTTCCGAAAAAATGTTAAAATCTTAATTCTGTCAAAGTGGTGGTTCACAATAAATATCTTCAAAGAACAATTAACGTGAAATAATATTATTTACTTTCATTGTTCAGTCGACAAAAAAATCAGTCAACACTGATAAAACATTTTGCTTCTTATCGATCCAAGTAATGTATTGACTCAAAAATAATTTTCATGACTTTCGAAATTCCGTAAGAAATTGATAACGATTTTTTTTTTTAATCATACCAAAATGCGTGCGAAACTCATCCATATGTTTTTCTTATTACGGAATCACGCTTCTTATCTGTATTTAGTACACACAGGTGCAATTAATAGGACGGTCTCCTGCATTCCACGAATAGTACAATATTTCTTTACATTTTACGTAATCGGAACTCCTTTTTTTAATTATATACGTATTTAATTAATGTGGAAAGAAAGCTTTTCTTTTTGGGCAACACATTTCTGTTTCATTACTTCAGCGTCAAATTTTAAGACTATAATTACATTGGTATACCTTAAGCTTCTGTGAAGAATCGCACTTCCTTCGAGATAAAGCAAAAGAGAACACGAAATTGACATAATTGGAGAAGAGGGTGTATTCCAACTTACAGAAATATAAACTCCACAATCCTTAGTAGTTTTTTTGACAATAAATTTATTATTATTATTATTATTATTAAATAACTATATTCATTTCTAGTGAGTAAGCAATGACTCCTCGTTCCAGAACGATATTAGAACTATAGATCACAATAAATTGTAAATATTGTTTCCTTTCCAATACACTGAGAAATATGCTCAAGCATATAGAGACAATTATTTTTTCCGAATACATTTGCTGTGTCCCGTTTGGACCTTAGATTAATGAGACATTAATTCTGATAAGTATGTTTCAATAATAGAAAACATCTCTATAAAACGAATCATTTAAATGTCGGTCCACATTGGGAACACAGACCTGTCTGACATTTCACAGAGAAAACAAAATATGTGAGATTGTGAGGTACAAATTCAGAGGAAGAGAAGGAATTCTCCAAACCTTTGGATATGTCATCCAAACATTCCAATTCCGGTACTACAAAATGGGGATGTCACATCCAAATTCAACTATTTACAATTATATAATAACTAAATTACAATTTACATATATTTCTCCTGTGTACCTTACACGTGGAGATGTGTGATAACTTTTGGTCAGATGAAAATGGCGACGAGCCGAGAATGGAACCCGAGACTCCTGCTTTGGGAATCAATCCGGGGTCCCGGGTTCGATTCTCGACTAGTCATTTTACCCTGACCAAAAGTTATCACAAAAATTACAATTTATTTACACCTGACAACTTCAATTTCGAGTCGAAACAGTGCATTGGTAATATATTATGACCGTCAAAAAAAGGTAGTATGTTGTAACTTATTAGTTTGTCACATCCAAAGGTTTGGAACAATCCTTTCCTTCCTCTTAATTAGGATCTCACGTCCAAATCTGTTCCTTCAGTGTACGCTTAAACTCCATGCATGTCATAGCACGCACTGAGCAGATTCAGCTAACCCTATTAGGAAAACGAGGAATAAGTACCCTTCGAATTAATTTATTGGAACCAGAATCGATGCGATGCGAGTTGGAGGGACCTCTCTAGAAGCATAGCCAGAGGGGAGTGACTCACACACTGGTTCAGCATTTACTCCTACACCCTCGCACTCCATACGCCGCCGTAGGCCCACGTCCTTCTCTACCTCACACCTCGCCTGGCCTTATCCAAGTCTCCCCTCCATCCATCCTCATCAAGGCAAGTTTTCTTCAAATCCGACAATGCAAACGAATTTTAGGAAACAGAAAAGGTACTCGCTTTACCTCAATAAAATAAACCGAATACTAGATACATTTCGCTGTTTCTTTCGGAATACAAATGCTTTTGAGGTTTCTTGTTTCCCTAAATCTTCCATCACAGGAATTAAGTGTTTCAATTGTGACTCTTGTACCAACGTATGGAATAAAAGTACCAACGTATGGAATAAATTACATTGCCAATTCGTATAGTTAATGGGAGTCATTTTACTATAAAATATAATAATTATTATTTTTTGTGGGGCATTAGGGCTTTCAAAATTATCAAAATAACCTACAATGCAAATATAAAATGGGAGCGAACGCATTTTTCCAGGAGTTCCTCTTTCATTTCCTCAAGCCGTCGCGAGGAACACTAGTGTAACGTATGAGTTGCCTGCACAATTATTCTCCACAACGTCTGTAAATCAAACAGAGTGAAAAGGGAGTTCGAAAAATAAAATACATTCCGTAAAGGTAAAATCGAACGACAAATTAAAGGAGAGGTATTGGGAATTCATTCAACAAAAACTATCTGTGATTTGGATCTTGACCACTCAATATAATTGAAATAGTATCGTGAGAGCTTGGCCAATAGAAACAATATCTTAATATCTCGACAACGTTTCGGTTTTTACTTGATAGCTTCTTCAGGGCTCGTTATTCTATTACGGATAAATCAAGGGAGATCTGATAAGAAACCTCATCCCACTCTGGGACATGTGACTTCCTCCCAGCACACCACACTGTACATCATGATGAATCAACAATGAGATCAACACGGGTTTCTTATCAGATCACCCATGAATATAGAATAACAATAACATAATAAAATCTCCATAATATAATAACGAGCCCTGAAGGCGGTTTCAAATAAAAACCGAAACGTTGGCGAGTTATTAAGATATTGTTTTTATTGATACGATACTACAAGCGATTTCAATAAGCGATACCCTCACGATACTATCTCAATATGCATTTGTAATTTAACAAAATCTTGGGAAAGCCCCTCTGGCGGCTCAGGAGGTAACGTTCTTGCTCATCACCAAGTCATTCCGGATTCAATTCCCAGCAGGGCCAGAACAAATTTGTAGCTTTTCACATTAATGTCCAAGTTGATATAGTTGTGACTACTGAAAAGCGAACCATCCTTCTAGAGTAACGCCTACGAGTCTGCTGACCAGTTGACACTTCTGATTGGTGCCGCCATTTTGTACCTTTTCTCGCGCCAATTTCAAAGTTTATAGCAGGCCCAAGAAACAAGATAGGGCGAAAATGTCTGAGGTTTAACGCTTCAAGTAGTTTGCGTGTAACACTTACCAGACTGCGCTATCAGTCACCCGGTCACCTATAGTTCGTCCAGCGCTCAATAGATGGCTGCAAGATCGTGTTCACCCTTCTCCTATTGGCTGCTAGTGTTCTTTGTTCATTACCTTCTGCATGCGGTGCAGTGTGGAACTCAGGCTGTGCCGTACCGTGTTATTAAGAACAGCGATAAAATGCCTCGTATATTTGCTTGTTGTGCACCGGGGTGCTTCAATGCAGTAGGCGGCAACCCGGAAACAACTTTCTTAGGCTTCCCTACCCCACCAGAAAGGTAAGTAATTCTTGTTGTCTTAGCGCCACTGCCCACATGGGCAGACGTACTTAGATCAGTCGCTTTGCTGCGATTATTGTTGCTTATTTATTTATAAATATATTTGTTACATTCTCTTGTAGACAACGGCAATGGATAAAGTGTCTGGGCCTGACTGGTGTGCGGGTCGCACGAAGTATGAGAGTGCGCTCC
>NNCF01129733.1:552118-593431 GCA_002313205.1 Laupala kohalensis
CCAGGACGACTTCCATGGTATGTTAAATGAAAACGAATGTTACATTGAATATTGAAATTTATTATCTGTAATATCTAAGTAATTTATTCATGAATGTATTCTTTATATTAAATGATGAACATAAATATAATATAATAATATTTTATTGAACCCCATATATCATAACAATGATGTATGGCGTGTCATAGTAGTGACAACAATGACAATAATATTTGCATATAAGAATAACAACAATGTAATCATTTTGATACATTTCATAATATTCATTTAACTTAGACTACGTAGAAATTAATATAAAATACTATTATTTTGTACTGTTACGGAATATTAATATTTATTTAGGCTACTGTTATTAGATTATTGTAGGAATTCTATTATTTTTTTTATTTTTATTAATTTATTTCAAGGTCTATATTTATGCTAAAACAATCATTTTCGCATCATGCACCTTCTGCACCTTTCTTCTAATGATTATCTGCAATATATTGTATGTCATACATTAGTTATTGCCTCTGAAGAATTCTTGTTTACTGTCGTAAAACTTGTTTGTTTTGAATGGGTTCAGTGTATTAATGCTTTTTAGGTTTAGTGGTAATGCATTATATAGCTATATACCTTCATTATATGTATATTTTTTGGCTAAGAGTGGATCGTATCTGTGGTAGATGGATATTTCTGGCCTGTCTAGTGTTGTGAACATGAACATAGAATTAAATTTGTAGAGGGGTCCTTTGTCTAGTAGATCCTTTTTTACAAAGTTTAAAGTTTCAAAAATGTACATGCTTGGCAGAGGAAGTATTTTTAACTTTCCAAATAATGGTTTACATGAAGAAAGTTTATTTGTGTTGGTAATTGTTTGTATTATTCTCTTCTGTAAACGAAAAGTTTGTTTTGTTTCTGGTGCTTGTCCCCAAAATATACCGTGTTTTATAATGTAATGGATACACTGAAGTAAAATTTTGACACCTGCATTTTTGCTTCCAGTTCTGACTGATGTATGTGATATTTTTCCAGGTTCGGGATACCTGAAGAGAAATGCCGTCCCATCAATCTCTGAGTACCTTTTTGCAAGTATACCCCATGTTTGTATATAGGATTGTATGTTTCCATTCATATGAGAATGTTATGTAATCTTATTATGAATAAATAGAATTAAGAGCAATTATGTATTTTCTTTGTGTACATTTCCTGTCAATTGTCCTGTTTTCTTTTTCTATTTCATATGTGTAGGAAAATATTTTAGTTATATATCCTGTTAAATATTCACAAATGTTAATTTTTGTAGGGAAAGTATTTTCAGCTAAATTATTGTGAAAATAAGAAGCATGAGGTCGAGGGAGTGGGGGTTACAGTACCTGGTTGGGAGGGGTAGGGGAATCGGGAACTGCCACGTGCCCTGTGGCCGGTTTTTGAACTTGGTAGTTTGCGTGTAACAATGTTAGGAGCGCTGAAAGCTGTTAATACACAGTTAGTATGGGAGAGGGGGTCTGGTTTATAGTCTGTGGTTCTGAGGCTCCTGAAGCAACGCCACCTCTACTACAGATCCATAGAATTTTTGATCACCCAATGTGTTAAGATTTTACGTGCCTAGCAACAGCATTAGGTACATAGCAACTATTGTTTATCAATTAGCAAATGTAGAATATATTGCTAATATTATATTAACTCCGACGATACACTAAGAAAAATTACACAGACGGAAAAAGTTTGCATAAACATATTTTTATTATATCATTTCTATATACTTCAAAGATATTTATCGTTGAATGTAGAAACAAATTCGTATTCTTATTTTAATATTAATATGTATTGCTGCCATACTGAGCTACATACAGAATACTGAGCGAATGGTTTTTGAAGAAAACGAAGCTGAGAATGTAGATGTGACAGAATAAGATCAACTAAAACTATTGAAGAGAAGACGAGGACAATATCTGTTAAGTAAACTATGGCAATTGAAAGAAATTTTACGGAAAAGTGAAAAGATGCGTCTTGCATACAAAAATAAATTTACAAAGTTAGTGATCAAACTGAAAGATACGTATAACATGGAAAGGAAAATAAAAACACTACGAACAGAAAATATCCCGAAGAAACAGAAAAACAGACGAACGCAAATACAACGATATCAAGGATGTTTTGGGAGAATCTATAGAAATAATACAACGCTTGAATTCTCGCGAAAGTTTTAAACCATATCACAGTTTACTTTTAATAAGTACAAAATCTGGTTTGGAAATATCTGATTATTTAATGAAAAAGCATGAATACCAGTTTGTTTCTGGGGAGATTTACAAAGGATTGGGTTGAGATTCTGAGATTCCTTCAAAAAACAATAATCCTAATACGGTCGATTTCAAAACCTGTCAAAAATCCATTGCGATTTTATGAGTGAAATAAATGGTAATTACGACTCTGATGATAGGCAACATTTAATTAACTTTGTAACAACTTTGTAACATGTCAACGATATAAAGAAGAAAACGATGAAGAAGCCTAAGAAAAACTTGTAACTTATTCGATGAAATGTAATATATTGTCCTTTTATGCGCTGAAAACTTTTGCCCCACAAGCAAGTTGCCACAGTTTGCTTCGTGACCCCAACCCCTTTCAAAATCATAACGAATAAGCATCGCCTGCGGACTCCTTTTGTACGCATTCTCCTGCAAGGGATGCTCAACAACGAACGAGCGCGTAACGGATACTGCTTGCGCAGGCAATATCACTCACCTCTTACGACTTTTTTTCTGTTAAAATAATATTTTGTTTGTGTTACACAAATCAGTAAGTGTTTTAAGAACATACGGTCAAAACGAAGAAAAATGGACTAGTTCTTTGAGATTAGAAACGCCACTCAGTGTTATTTGTCATACCACAGAACTTATCCTACGCGCAAACATTTCTAGATAGTTTTCCAAACAGCACTTGTATACTTTCATAAAATTTAAAAAAATCTACGCTTTCGTTTTTTTTGTTTTATTATCTTAGTCTACAAAAGAAATGTGAATAAAGCGGTGAACAATATACTTAATAACGAATAAATACTTTTTAATTAGTATGAGTTTAGGGAAAGCATTGAGATTTTTTTAATAACTGGCTGGATTTACAGTGGTACCCATGAATTATTCAAGTGGTACACAATGTTGCTACCATACCTGGGAAATTTTTACTCAGAACCAATCAAATAGTCACGCTATTCACTATGTAACGAATTATGTTTGCAGTAATTTCGTAAAAATTTGTACTCTAACTTGTAGCCAACTTTATTTTGGGTCATATTCCCCACATGGCTCGGTGACATCTTAAACACACCTAGAGATTTTCATCTTGAGTTCTTGGCTCGTATCTGTTATTGCATTTATTTTTCAAGTGTTTTTTTTTGTCTGTCATTAATCGCACAAAATATCAGCTGATCACGGAAAGACAGAGCGGATCCAGAGATGGCAGATTCCGTATGAGTTTATGCTCTTTGGTATTCAGTGGCAGATCTAAACCATAACCAAGAGAGGGGTAGGGTTAACCAGGGAGCATTTTTAGAAGAAAAAAATATGGTTTTACACTACAAATTTTATGAATATTACTTTTGAATAAAATGAATCAAATAAATAATTAACAAATAACAATCTCGTATTATTGATGTTATTTATTTATTAATAAAAATTATTTATTAATTTTATTAATCTGGAATTATTAACTTTATTAAGCTGGTATTACTAATAACAATATTTTTTTGTGGGGCTTTGCGGTTCTGTCGACATCAAGGTCTATGGAGCCCTCAAAACTCGTACAGGTAGGGAAAATGCAGTTAGGCACTAGGGGGGACAAAAAATGAAGGGTAGGGAGAAAAATGAGGAAAATGAAAGATACCCTAGCCTTAATAGCGTCGGGATCGAAAAGAACAAGAGGTGACCAAGGAAGGTCAGGAAAGAGAAAGGAAGGAGCCTTACACCAGAAAGTGGAAATAATGCCAGACTCAGCTCGGGGACCCGTGTTCGCCAAACACGTACTTACTAGATGTAAGTCCCCTGGGGGGAAATAACTATTTTATAACAAATAACAAAACCATTTTAACGAATAATTATTAATCTGGTAACACTTTCACAAAAGTATCGCATTTATCAACTTTAATTTTATCTCTTAAGAGTTCAGATCCAATGGTGGAGGGCTATAGCCCCCTTAAGATCCCCAGATCCCCCATCCCCGTCCATAGATCCACCACTGTTCGTACAGGCTTTATGCTTTTTATTTCCCTGGGCAGTCATGTTGAATTTTGTGTCTCCCCTTTATCACGCATGCTCCATAGTAATCTCAGTAAAATGTAATATTAGTAACCATTTGTGCTGGCTTTTTTTCTAATTGATCAGTTTTAAGCAATCATAAAAACAAAGAAAAAATAAATGCATAATACAAACGAATAAAACAATAACGTTAATGATAACTAGACAATAGTACAAAGAAATAATATTTCAGAAAATATTCACCCAACCCAACACAATTTAGCTCACCCAAGTTTGAATCAATTTTTGAAAGGATATTATAAAAAGATTTTGAATGAAACGGAAGTTAAATAATTCGGGCATATACAGAGCCACAGTACAATACGTTTTCACTTCAGATAGGAAAGGATTTGAAATAATTATTTCCATTTGATGAGTGGAGGTACACACAGTACGTATGGAGTTATGAATCAACCACGAGATCGGCATACGATAAAAATCCATAAAAGAATAAGTTCCTCCGTTAAAATTAGCATGTGTTTTAAATGGATATAACGCGTTTTGCATTCCAACTCTACATATGCCTGACACTATTTTTTAAATAACAGAGACCGGTAGAAAGTGTTTCGTCTAGTTATATGTAGACTCATATAAGACATTACTCGTTAGAAAAACTGCACGGTGATTTAGGAACTTCTTTATAAACCACAATAAAAGTTTTCATTCACATTCTAAATACTTGGTAACATGAATGCACGAATCAGTATAATTAAAGTTCCAGGAATAAACGTTTGTCTTAGCTCGCATAATCGACCTATGCAAGAAAGCCCATTCAGGAGAAACGTATATTTCAAAAGGAAAACAGCAACTCATATTAATAATATATGCCGTCTCTCCAAATGCATCAGGTGTTCAGTCATAAACGACCAACTCTTGAAAATAAACCTACCCAGTTCGAATAAGTTATCGTCAGATAGATACGTAAAGAAGCATCGTCTTTGTTCATAGAACGTTTAATAACAATAAGCTTGAACGCAATTGAAATACAAGTGGTTTGTTTCTGAATGATGTAATATTATTATTAATATTAATTACAACCATCACGTATCAACAAAAAGTTTAATTTACCAATCGGTTGCACACACCATTGTATAGAACTGCGTTATCTTATGAACCGTATTCCGTTTCGCAGCAAAAAACTTTTTTCTCTTTATTTCAATCATTTTAGTATATTAATAAAAAATTAACGCTTTATTACGTAAGCGAACCATCAAACACTCGTTTAATTAGAAATATACATGTATATTGGACTTAAAATAAATCAAATATTCTCAATACATAACACGAGTGAAACATTTGACTTTTTATAGAAACTTTCTCAAATCTATGCTTTCCGCCCTGGCAGCGCAGGGTATTCAGGCTATATTATTATTCGCACCATATTCGTATGTTCAGTGAACGCCGCATAATAACAGCATCAGAAACAACTTCGCCCCTTAGCTTGGAAGCGCGGAGAGAAGAATATCCTTCTATCCTAATTCAAAACAAAGAATATTCAGTAGCAGCACCTGCGCAGTAAATAAAGGGTTCTGCTGCTCGCAAAAACAAAAGGTTATTTGAGCAGCTCGAGACGATAAGCTGGCGACGAGTCACGTTTCGTTTACGTGAGCCGCACTCGTGAGCGTAGAAGCTCAACAAAGAGAAAAGCGAATTTTCAGGGCTAAATTTCAGTCATTTTGTTTTCCTAAATGTATCACAACAAAGGCGTCTCAAATTCAAAAGACATACTTTAGCTGCATAGGCTACTTTTCGAAGAATGGTCTTATATTTACGAAAATAATTATGGAATTCGGGTGGTTGGTTATAGCGTTTTGAAAGATAATATAAACAGCGTTTGTTTTTTGAAGACATCCTTATCCCTTGGGTGATCCATCTATTGTATTTCTTTGTGTTAATTAACTTGCGTTTTATGGGAAAGCTAGAGTTGTAATGTTTTAGGAATATTGAGATAAATACATTGAATTTGTCGTCGGTGTTTTGGCAATTATTATAGGCATCTATGTTTCTTCACACAAATACTTTATAAATATGGATTTATTTGTGTCATTAAACTCTCTTGTAAACTTGTAAAGGATTTTAAGTGGTTTTAGTTTATTATTAATTGTCAATACTTGAGCAAGGTGATCGCTGTATCTGGCGATAAGCACTTCGGAGAAATACGAGATTCCATTGCCGATGATAATTTGATCTAACAATGTTTGAGATGAGCCGGAGAGGCGTGTGGGGTCGTTTATCGTAGTAATAAGGTTGAAGGAGTCGATAAGATTCTTGTATCGATTAACTGGTGAATGTGCAGAGTCGGATGCACTCAGGAAATCGATGTTGAAATCGCCACATATAACGATAGATTTAGTAGATTTATGTGTGATATGTTTTAAAACAATTTCGAAGTTCCGAAAAAATATGTCAAGATCTAATTGAGGAGGTCTATAAATACACAAAACAATAATGCCGGTGTCGGTCAGATTAACTGCAGAAAATTCGAACACACTATCTACGCAGAAGTTCTCGTAGCCTGTCAGTGGAGAAGATAAAATATCATTACAACGAAGATACACGTACCTCCGTGGGGATATTTTCCTTTAAAATTTTGCCGACAGTAAGAACTTGCTAAATAACAATTAGAAATAGCAGTATCGTTGATGTTGTTAGTTGAAAGTCAATGTTCTGTGAGGCAAAGCAAATCGAATGGACATTCGTGCACCAGAATTTCAAGGTCTGTCAATTTGTTTGAAAGGGATTGGACATTATGATGAAACAATTATTTTATTTTCGCAAAGAGTTTGTGATTCACGAGAAATGGAATCGACGTTAGATTGTGGAGAGAAATTTGAATTTGGTATTTATTTATAATCTAACTGGGTTGATGTTGGTACAGAGCTTGTACCCAATGTAGTCAACGCTTTTACTTCGCCATCGTACATAAGAGTAATGATATTTGTACCTCGCGTTATGTTGGCAGGACATTCGCATTTCTGAAAAATTGGATCCATCGTTAATATCAGTCATCAATTCAATTCACTATCGCTTGTGGTACTGTTGTTTCTTTTTCTGCATCGAACGTGTGGAACGAATATTACCTTGTATCTTAGATTGTTGTGTTATTAACTTGTATTTCTCTACAGCAAATAGTCGCTTTAGTGACTATTATAAATTTATTCTGATACTTCATAAATTCGTAATTGTTGGCAATTAGTGTTATTAGTGCAATTCTGCATAATTTTCGGCGAAGTTACATGACTTTTAGTATAAGTAGCACCACAATGCTCCTT
Source organism: Laupala kohalensis (assembly GCA_002313205.1). NCBI lineage: Eukaryota > Metazoa > Arthropoda > Insecta > Orthoptera > Trigonidiidae > Laupala > Laupala kohalensis. The sequence continues at coordinate 559,668 of NNCF01129733.1, forward strand.
CATCTACCGAGGGCGCGCATGCGCACCGTGCACTCATGTTATTTTCTCATTGATGCGAGTCGATCCGAGCGCCAATTGCTATGGATGCCGGTGAGAGGCATGGGTAGGGGTGGGAGAGAGGAGAGGCATGGGAAAAGCGTCCAAGAGCAGCAAAGCGCACGACGCTGATTATGGTCGCGCTATTAAACGCTCGTTGAGGGGAAGTCGCACGCGTGCGCACGAGCGTGCGATACACGAAAAACGGAAAAGAAGAGGATTGTTCTAGGAAACGCATTGAATACCACAGTACGTTGATAGCTGCTTCGCGTACGCTAATATTTCAGAATATATAAAAATAACATTTAGTTCATCTCCGAATTAAATTAACAAAGCCATGTGTATCAAATGCTTATCCCACTACAACTCTTCAGTGGGCAGTGGAAAATATTAGGAATATAAACTTCAAGAATAATACGCTGACTCAGAATTGTTTTAAGCAGTATCATACGATCATTCATAAACGATGTGTGATGTCTGAGAACTTCAGATATACATAAGAAAACATTCAGAATCTTGCAAAAATCAAGACTCCTGATTAAATCCCCGGATAGATTTGAACTAATAATATAGGTACCTCGGTATTCATTGGTTTAAATCAGGACACGGAACATGATGCATTACCGTCGTCTATGAAACTATAATGAATCGGGTATGTCAAGTCAAACTGTCCCACAACAGACCTCGAAGGAGCCCAAGGGGTTCGCGGAGGGTAAGAGCTCCGCAATTTCTTGACCTCGCCAGTAGGAGGAGGATGAGTTGTGGTCAACATCTCGCTCCGGCCGCTTTGACTCCAGGATACACCCAGTACTCATTTTACAGCAAGCTGAGTGGGTCTGGGAGTCGGTCACGATGTTGAGATGTGATTAAAAACCCCACCCTACCGATATATAAAAAAAAATTAATATCCAAGTCTATATAGCTGTGACTACCGAAAAGCGAACCTTCCTTCCTATATCCACCTCCTCCTAGTATTAATAACTCTATTACTAACAACTCCTACTAACACCACGTGGACCAAGTTGTTGGTAAATTCAGCTAAGAGACCCACCTACTAACAATAACCCTACCACCCACCACCTACCTCCTATCGCTCCGTGAAGATAAGCTTCAATGGTACGCTACATTTCCCATTTAGAAATACTATAATTTAAAAAAACTACGATTATAATCTGAGGTGGAGAGTTTTACACACATTGTTTTTACACATATGGACCAAACCGAGATTTTTACAGAATTCCACTTCCGCGTTCAGACTACCAGCCCTGTACGAATACTTCATCCGACTGCATCGAGAGGACTTGTGTGGTTGTGAGGGGAGGGAGATGGGGTACAAGGGAATGGCACGTGCAAGGGCGAAAGCGACCGACGCACGCAATTAACTGCCCGGAACGAGCATATGCCGTCGCCGATCGCTAACCACAATCGCCACACGCGCCTGTTGCGATCGCCCCGCCGCGTCCTACCATCCGATTCGCAGAAAGGAACCGCGCCGGCGTCCGTCGCGCGCATCGCCACTCGCTCCAAGAGGGTGCAGTGATGTGAAGCGGAAACGAAGCGGGAGGATAATTCACAAATAAAAGCGACTTACATTTGGCACTTTACGATTTAAATTAGTACTTTTAATAAAAGTTGATTATCATATAAAAATGGAACGTCATTTCAAATTATCATGTACACGTATCATGGGGGGGGGGGGGCACAAAGCCCAACAGTAATGTCTAGTGCACAAATTACGTAACACTTCATGGGCAAGAAACATTTTTTTCATGTCATAACAAATTAACGACAAAAATATTTCAGACAAAAAAGAAAGTCTCGTAAATTCTTGGCTATTGACGTAGTTTTTTATTGGTTTGAAGTTATTGAGTTAAGGTCCAAAAAGAAAAATATTATAAAACTACTTATAAAGCCAACGTTTCGAGAAAAAAATATTTTTTTTCCTGCTTCAGGGTTGTATATCATATATTAATAGTTCATCCGACTGCCACCGCCGCACCACGTACACTTATTTCATACACACAATCATCATACTGACTCGCTTACGACCTGCTGATAAAATATGATAAACTTATAAACTCCAGACTAATAAAAAAAAATTAAATTTATTAACGAATCAAGGAATAAAAAGGGAGTTTCTAGTTTCTTTATTTTTCAGTCTATCTCTACTTGGTTCGATACATGTGCACTTGAAATACCATGATTTTTCATGTAGATGGAACACTTAGAAGGGAATATCATCTTGAGGTATGGAACTATGTCGCGTATCGGAAGTACGAATGCAGGTCTCAACAGATTAAATATTATCCATATTAATCCACAACACGCATCACGAAAGCTGCGTAACTTTAGGGGCCCAAATTTTTTTTTCCATCGGTAGGTCGAAATTTTTGAGATAGCAATCAAGAGTTACTCTTCCATCCCTTGATGTGGATTCGTAACACGTTGAATCAAAAGTGACTCTTCAGAAGAAGGCAACGGGCTTGGAACTGAAGAAACACCAGTGCCATACTCCGTAAGGCAATGAAAAAAAAAAGAAATGAAAACGCACCCAGGTCAATTATCTCCCTAATTCAAAGTACCTAGTGAATAGATATGATTGATAATCGAATTGATGAAAGAGTTTTCTTTACTTTACGAGATTAAAGAAACTCCTAACGTCATTTGATTCGCAGTCTTGAAGTAAAACGATGTGACTTAAAGTAATACTATTTCAATACCAGATCGTTTGATCAACATAAATAAAGCGGAAGGACCTCATGAAACACAGAACCGTTACGACTTCGCCCTTAAGACAAGAAGTGTTTCCTCCCACTGAAAGGCCGCGCGTCTGCCAGCTGCCGCATACGAGAGATACGCCAGGACGAAAGAGCTCCCGTCGGCGGTTGTAGCAGCTGGAGGAGTCATTGATGGATGCACACAATGCAGCGAAAGGACTCCCAAGCACGCCATGCGCAAAATGACGGCGGAGTTCATTTTCGGGAGACCGTTCGACTCAGCAGCAAAGCGATCACTGTCGAGGTGTTTCAATATAAAGAGAAATTAGCTGAAAATCTAGATTTCTTAAAGACTGGTGATATCACGCCCTTTTATGCACGTTTCCACCTTTTATCAGGACTGTCTTAAAATATAAAGAATATGTTGAAAGGTTAGCCATCTAGAATAGCTACACTGATCAATCGTCAACAAATTCAGAAATTTCTTGACCAATCAACGAGGCGGTTTTATATAGTAGCCATTTGTTATCATGCATTTCATCATTCCATGGTCTCATTCCCACAACTTAATGAAACTGCATCACGATGCCAAAGTCAACTAGGGAATTAATAACAATATGTTATTAATATGTTAACAATATGTTAGTCTGTACTCGGAGAGAAAAATGTGCTGAGTCCGGAAAGAAACATGTCCGAAGTTTTCAACAACAATCGTTTATTGATATTTTTCCCTCATATCAATGGTGCACAAACAAATATCACATTGAGAATTCGACTATTCCACTAACTTACAACACATGTTCTTTTGCGGTGTTTTACAGAGGGTACAGGCACTGACTCAGCTTGACTAATTTTGGACTTATCGCACTTTACGCGCACATATTTGCCATGTGTTAAAACTTTTTGCGTATTAATTCAACAAAATATGTTCGAAACATTCACGGAAGAAGTATTCTAGGTCATTTCACAAGACACAAATCCAAAAGCCAACTCATAATAAAACAAAAACCAAGATAACGTACTGTGTCTGCGTATAGGATTAATGAATTTAATTGCCTTCTTGATTTGGTAGTTTCAAATTTATTAAAACAAAAACTTATTACGAAATATTCATGTGCTTAATGTGCAATAATAAATGTTTACAGGAGGTTTTATTTTATTTTTTATATTTTTTTTATTTATTTTTTCTTGTGGGGCTTTACGGCTCATGTCGACATCAAAGGTCCTTGGAGCCCGAAAAACTTGTACAGGTAGGGAAAATGCAAACACGCACCAGGGAGAGCCAACACGACTCTCCCCGCGTGTGGGACTCGTCGAATGACTCAACTATACCCACCAAAAATCCCTCCTGAATTACAATATATCAAAACACATCTCAAAACATACATGAAAACATTGAGGAGAAAAAATGAAGTGTGGACAAAAAATGAGGAAAATGAAAGATTCCCTAGCCCTAAGAGCGTCGGGATCGAAAAGAACAAGAGGTAACCAAGGAAGGTCAGAAAAGAGAAAGGAAGAAGCCTTGCACAAGTAAGTGGAAATAAAGCCAGACTCAGCTCGGGGTCCCGTGTTCACCAAACACGTACGTACTAGATGTAACGTCCTAGATAACTTAAGTATTAGTATTAAGTAATAGTATTATCCGAATACTATTAAGCGAGCAATAATTGTATCTATGTACCTATATACCTATGTATATGTCAAAAATTTTCTCGAGAACGGTTTTAACGATTTCAATGAAATTCGCAGATTAGATGTATTTTGGGATGTAAATGTGATATAACATGTTTTTTTTTCTTTGTAATACTAGCGTCATCAATAAACCAACTTTTTCTGCCTTCGGACCTGTGTCTGATGGTCTAGGGGTTAATTCGAGTTTCATATTATAATAGGCCCGGGGCTCAAATCCTCGGGAAAGGATGCATTTTTGAATTCATTTTTGTCGATCATAAGATAAGTCTATTACACATTTATCCCTTTTTTAATATTTTTACTATTAATAAACAGCTGCTGAATAACTAAAAATACGAAGCTGATTGAACCGGCGTTTTTCGATACAACTGACTAAAAGTTTGTTCTATTGTAAGAAAAAAGGTTCTTTAATAGTAACAATAAAAATGTTAAACACACGAAGAAAGTATAATGAGACATTATGTTAACAAAAATAAATGAAAATATAACTTTCTCGGTTGGGAATAGAACTCGGGCCTCGCACGTACATATATGAGACTCTGAGCCCTATACTACGAACAAATTTCGACGAGCTTTTATCTTATTATTAAAAAAGGTAATTAAACTACCGCACTGAACATTTTCGAGACTGAAACATTATGGAATAAACGACATTAATTTGAATTTGACACGACTACTTTTGATGTAACATAGTAACAACAGATCACATTGAAGGAAAGTTAGTTCTTCTAACAAAATACGAACCAGCGAATTCATATAAAGTAATATTTGGCAAAGAAATACGAGGATTGTAAGTTTCTTCAAAGTTTAAATGTGTTCTTAGATCTGTTCAATTCAAAATGAAAATTCAGTAAATAATTTAAAAACAAAATTCCACTACTACCTTTTTGAAAACAAAGAAATAAACATTCAAAAAATACGGCTATAGTCCAACCTTTCCTTTCAATTCATGAACACGCGTGTAGAGTATTTTATTTCTACATTGAACCCAGTTCACCTTTTCGCGGTTGTGTGTATGGCAGCGCGCAGAAGTATCGTTCTGCTGACACGAGTAAACACCCACGTGTCTACAGCGACGGAACGAGTGTGCAAAGAATTTGCAGAAATGGGTCCCTATTCCAAATGTACTCAAACCAAATAAAGGTTGGTTCGGATACGTTGATTATTTTGTGTGTTTCGGACGTTCATTATGCTTTCATATCTAAAAATAATTGGAAAGTAAAGACGTGAAGAATAAGTGATTACTAATCAGAGGCAAAATACCTTCTTTTAACTGAAGACTGTTCGCCATTGATCGGTGTCGCAGGGGCGGTGAATACTTTCTCGCGCATATCACCATATAGTCAAAACGTATATCATAAATAAATATGTACTCTAATAGTAATGTCTAATATTATAAATAGGGTATATTGTGGGTTACAATGAATATGTAATTTTGATTCTTTTACGAATATGTGATTAAAAGAGGAAAGCACCATTTAAGACATATGGTTATTATTTTATATTTTCTCTCAGTATGTGTTCTACCGCGTAAATACGAAGTGTCGATTTCATAAAATTTCATAAGTACTTCTTAAACCTGGACACTCACAAGAAACATTTTATATGGGCAACGTAAACTGCGCAGTAACCAAATTAGCAAAATAGTTACGTACGGAATTATCATTCGTTATATTCATGGTTACACAACAGTGTGAGTAAATAACCATAACCCCTTTGCGAAAAATATTTTGATATAGGACCATTTTTTGAGCTATTCGAGCGAAGCTCGGTCACCCAGATATTTAACATATAAATCGCGATACTATCCTTTTACGAATGATTTACAATACATTTGAAAACAGTAACATTTTAAAGGAATCATAAGTTAGCGAAGAATTGTATAAAAAATCATCATATAATTAACGAATTACATTTATAATCTTAATTTCTTCGAAGAATAAATCGAATTTTGAAGGGAGAAAGCTCTTCCCGCTTTACTCCCTTAATTAACGAAAAGTGAAATACGCCACTTAGCCGCGTTTCATTCGAGAATTTTTTTTTTTTTTTTTGTGGGGCTTTAGGGCTCGTCAACATCGAGGTCATTAGAGCCCTTAAAACTTGTACAGGTAGGGAAAATGCAGTTACGCACTAGGGAGAGCCAATATGACTCCCCGCGTGTGGGACTCGCCGAATGTCTCAGCCATACCCACTAAAAACCCTCCTGAATTACAACTTAAAACACAAATTCCAATATATCTCATGCCTTTTACTAAAAAACACTTTTTTAAAAAAAAGAAGAAGAAGAAGAAAGAGGAAAATGAAATATACCCTAGCGTCGGGATCGTAAAGAACAAGAGGTGACCAAGGAAGGTAAGGAAAGAGAAAGGAAGGAGCCTTACACAAGTAAGTGGAAGTAATGCCAGACTCAGCTCGGGGCCCCGTGTTCGAGAAATTCCACGAATAAAACATATAAGAAGTAAAACCCGAATTTAAATTTCCTCAGATAAGAAAAGACTCCATCGGCGATAGCCGTGTTCTAAAGTAGCGACGGCAGATGAATAGATCAGGAGCCGTATGAAGTAGAGACAGCTGGCGAAAAACGTTTTCGTCAGAGAATTTCGTTGGAGACGCGAGACGGTGAGACTAATGGCGAAAGGGGAGAGGGAGCGGCGATGACAGCGACTGGGAACGAAGGAAGGGTCCAAGGCGATAACGACGGTGTCGGGGAGAAGAGCTCTTCAATGCGAGAGAGAGAGAGAAATAGTAATTTGGGAAAGTAAGAAAAAGAAATAAAAGAAAAGTGCTTCTCAGGTGGTGGCAGCAGTACCCAAAACACTCATCAGCGGTCAGACGGAGAAGTCAAAAGAGCAGCTCAAAAGGCTTTAGACGCAGCAGCGTCATTCAACGTGCACAGAAATTCAAGCGATTTTTTTTTCTTTTCTTTTTCTCTTCTTCTCCAAAATCACTAAAACATTATTCATATTTTTCTAAGGAAAAGAAAAACAATGACGAATAAATCAACTTGTTTTGGTAGATTAAATTGAGCAAATTAAGGGTTTTGTCACATTTCAAAAATCATCCGATGTTCACACACTCATTAATAAATTCTGTTATCATGGTTGCGGATCTTCATGTTTTATCAATTTTTAAACTTAGAATCATTAAAAAAAGTAAACTCATCGCCATAAACATTTCTCACTTGCCTTACAAATCATCATCAAAGACGGTATGATGCCCAATTAGAATTATTTACAGATAACTGATGATATCTCAAAATTGAGATAAAATGTTCTACAGAAATGCTAAGTTAGCGTAATAGAATATATCACAATAGGGCTGAATAATTTAATATTAAGTCTAATAATGGTAGAAATGAGAGGAAATCCCACAGAACGCCGAGCTTATTTCGTGATTAAAGGCGATTGTTAATATTAATTGTAAACTTCTTTTATCAGGCACACTAACAACCCCCATGCTCACACGTTATTTGTTTTTTAGGGAAACGGTACGGCTACTATGTCTGATTGTAAATTATGCTTGAATTTCCATTTCTTTCAGTTAAGGTCTAATACTAATACTTGAGCCCTCAGTGGCTCAGGTGCGAGCGTTTTAGCTCGTCCAAGTCATCCGGGGTTTAATTCCCGCTGGTACCAGAAAAAAATGGTAGCTTTTCACATGAATGTCACGGTTCATATAGTTGTGACTACTGAAAAGCAAACCCCCCTCCTTTTTTCCCCTTTTTTGTGGGGTTTTACGGCTAATGTCGAAATCAAAGGTCATCGGGGCCCGAAAAACTTGTACAGGAAGGGAAAATGCAGTTACGCACTAGCGAGAGCCAACATGACTCTCCCCGCGTGTGGGACTCGCCGAATGACTCAACCCTACCCACTAAAAACCCTCCTAATCTACAACACACCAAAACATATCTCACAACATACATCAAATCATCAAGTGGAGGGAGGGGCAAAAATGAGGGGGGCACGTAACATGAGAAGGGACAAAGAATAAAGGGGAAAAATGAGAGGGATGAGGAAAATGAAAGATACCCTAGCCGTAATAGCGTCGGGATCGAAAAGAACAAGAGGTGACCAAGCAAGGTCAGGAAAGAGAAAGGAAGGCGCCTCACACAAGTGGAAGTAATGCCAGAATTCAGCTCGGGGTCCCGTAATTGCCAAACACGTATTTTTTTTTGGTGGGGTTTTAGGGCTCGTCAACATCGAAGGTCATTAGAGTCCATGCAAGTAGGGAAAAATGCAGTTTCGCACCATAGAGAAGAGCCGTAGTGACTCTTCCCCGTGTGTGGGACTCGCCGAATATCTCGACCATACCCACTAAAAAACCCTCCTGAAATCAACAAATATCTAAATACAAAGATGAAAGAAAAGAAAACAGAATACCAATACATTATTTCACAAAAAAGGAAAACAATTTTTAAATATTATATTTTCGAATTACAGAAACGAACGATGAAAACAAAGAAGACAGTAAAGATGAAAAGGGAATGCAAATTTTATAAACCCTCCCGAGAACTAGTGGGAGGAGCCACGATCTACTCATAAAATTCAAGTTTGTTAACATGAACCGTTTCATTTCCGAGAATTGTTGGTAAATCTGCAGCCAGACCAATTTGTCTCCGTATACTTGAGTATCTTCTGCAATCAGTTAGTAGGTGACGCACTGTCAGAGAACAGCTACACTCCTCACAAACGGGTTCATCATCAAGTAGTAAGAGATACCTATGAGTGAGAGGACAATGTCCTATGCGCAGGCGGGTCAGCAAGACCTCGTCGCGCCGGGCTGGCCTACAGGAACTGCTCCATGACTTAACAGAAGATTTGATAAGTCGGAGCTTATTCCTTTCAACAGCTAACCACTCATTGCTCCATTCACTCAGAATCCTTATCTTGACGGAATTTAGGAGATCTCGTTTTGGAATCGTGGAGAAATCCACGCGATTCCTGAGGCATGCCGTCTTTGCGGAATCGTCTGCTTCCTCTTTCTACTGATACCCACGTGTCCGGGAACCCAGCAAAACATTATGTTCTTTCCATCACTTTGCAGTGAGAAAAGTACATCCTGGATGTTCTGGATCAGCTTATCAGCTGGATACATGTTCTGGATTGCTTGGAGGGCACTCAGCGAATCAGAACAAATCAGGAAATGTGATCCGCGGGAGCACTTTGTAGTTCGCAATGCTCGCAATATGGCGTAGCACTCAGCAGTGTAAACACGTACTTACTAGATGAAAGTCCGCTGGGGGGAAACCCTCCTTCTTCTATCCACCTCCCCTAGTACCAAAAATTCTTACTCTTACTAACAACTCCTACTAACCCCTCTACGTGGGCCAAGTTGTTGGTAAACCCAATTGTTACAACACACCGCAAGCCCAGATGTGATGTGCGTATTTTTTGGGTAGAAGCGGGATTCAACCATAAACCACTACCTTTATGGTAGAGTTCACTGCCACCAGCTTGGTTTCCCCAAGCAATCAAACACACGTGTAATAACAATAAAATATTTAATTCAAATTCAATAGAGATCTGAATATTTACAAATGTAGACAAACTCTCAAATCATAAATACAAGTTTGAATTTGTTATTACAGAGTTATTTCTACCTGAAAGCAACAATTACACACCGATATAGATACTGGTGTTATGAATTAACTCGGAAATCTACCCAGATTATCCGAATCTCAAAAGTTTCCAAGTTGCTATCCCGAAATAACTAACTGTTCCAAGTTACGTCATTCGCGCCTAATAGCAATGTAATAGAATTACCGCAGCAATTCTCATTGGTCTGACGACCAAAACTAACCAAGTTACATTTCAAATAACCTGCGTACTTCCATACCCTCCGCAGGGTCTTTAGTCTGAAAGTCACTTAGGATCTGCAATCCTCCCAATATATACAGGAGCGGAGGTCACGTGACTACACCCTCGCCACCGCACCGAGCACTCTACATCATCTTGGTCACCCCTCAGATTCTGAGAATACTGCGTCTTTTCGGCTGACCATTATTTTTGGCAACCGCTGGAATATTCCATACACACTCGCTTTTCTTCTGAGNAGTGTGGCTGGAATATTCCATACACACTTGCTTTTCTTCTGAGGGCGTTCCTCTCAATTTTCAGAAGTGGATGGGAACTGTTCAGCCTCTGTACAATGAACGGAAAGGCTTAGAGGCGGGTATTTTTCCTTATTTGGCGGCGACGGACCCGGCCCTTAATCTCCTTAGGAATTTCCGGCTAGCAAAATGCTTGAAAATGTTAATATTTCAAAAATCTATAAACTGCACTGGTCCAGATGTTACACCAACTAAGAGATCCAACTACCAACAATAGCCTACCACCTAACTCCTACCTCCTATCGTTCCATGTAAATAAGAATCAATAGCACGCTACATTTCCCATTTACAAATACTACAAAAACACGAACTTGAATTTATAAACTGCACAAGAATAATTTATACAATTATGATTAATAGGAGGATAACATTAAAATTCAGACGATACAATAGCAGCATGACTTTTTAAGCGGTTAATTTTAAGCGCTCATATCTCTTGAGCATGTTTTATATGATTCGAGTTGAAAAGACTCACACAAAAAGTCATGCTCCCCAGACCCACCTAAAGTAAATGCACAAAAAAAACAATTCTAGAGCTACAGGAAGATTATAAAAAAAATTATAGCATGGTCAATAAAAGACTGTTACCACAAACTATTCGAATACTCTCTTAAAGAAATAGGACTAAATTATAAGAAGTAGTATAATTCTAAAATACTATTAACACAAATATCTTCATTGGCATAGGGAGGTACGAGTCATAAAAAAAGAACAAAATATAAATCGTACAGATTTTCCCAAAACATTTGCAAGAAACGTTTCGCGCAGCATATCTGAGCGATGAAACAATACATTCAAGATAACACCTAAAATGTGCTGCAACTGATTTTAGTAAAATTCCAAGGTATCTAGTATTCATTCCTCTTTCGGAGTATGGGTTGTTATAAAATATACGAGGACCAACTTGAACAATTATTCCAACGGCAGTCGTCATTCAAATGCAGAATCCGTAATTATACCAATAGCTAAATTAAATGAGTAGAACTTGCAAAAAATATAGGAATAATATGTCAATCCACACGCTCTAATGGATACCCTGCGTAGAATACGACTGGGACCTAATGCATTTTCATCAACATTCCTTGATGGTTTAAGCAGTAAATAATAATAAATTTATTGTCAAAATACAGTACAGACTGCGTATGACCACGTGGAGGACAATAAACTAATTTACTCTCCGGAAGCAAGCAAGGGGCCATCCCATCAATTCCGATCAAGGGCCCTAAGGCAGAGGCGGATTCAAAAATTTCAGCAAAAGTTCCTAGATAAGATAAAAAGTTAGCTGCGAGTTATAATAAATATATGTCAATATGTTTGTAATTTAACGCAAATATGTTTGTAAATTTACATGTACAAGTTATTATCGAACTATAGACTATTCTGAGTATAGTGTTTAAAAATCATAAGAGTTGCAAAAACACTAAATTCACGATTTATTGTTACAATAAACACGCCCCTAGACAAAGCCTAGAGAATCTGTATAAGAAATCCGCCTCTACCCGAAGGAAAAACGGAGAAAAACCCGGGCCAGGATGGGGAAAGAGAACTCTTAATATTTATGCGGTTCCCCAAGTACGTACAGATGCCGAATCCAATATTAGAATGTAGATGTACTTAATGGCGCATATGATTAGAAAAGTATTCTTTATTATTACACAAAGCATATTACATAAAACTGACAAGACATTAAAATTTTATACTTATACGTAAATTACCAACAATAATGTTTGTGGTGAACCAAGATTTTTTTTTGTGGGGATTTACGGCTCGTCGACATCGAGGTCATTAGAGCCCTAAAAACTTGTACAGGTAGGGAAAGTGCAGTTACGCACTAGGGAGAGTCAACATGACTCTCCCCGTGTGTGGGATTCGCCGAATGACTCAACCATACCCATCAAAAACAAACCTGCTGAATTACAAATCAAAACTCAAATATCAGCATATCTCAAAACATTACATATATCATTAAAATAAAAAAGAGAGGAAAATGAAAGATATCCTAGCGTCGGGATCGAAAAGAACAAGAGGTGACCAAGAAGGTCAGGAAAGAGAAAGGAAAGAGCCTTGCACAANAGAACAAGAGGTGACCAAGAAGGTCAGGAAAGAGAAAGGAAAGAGCCTTGCACAAGTAAGTGGAAACAATGCCAGACTCAGCTCGGGGCCCCGTGTTTGCCAAACACGTACTTACTAGATGTAAGTCCCGTGGAGGGTAAATCAAGATTACACTGATGTGGTGCAACAATTCGATCCCTTTATCGTAGGAACGACAAAATATTTTATTGATCGTTCCGATCCTTTTAGATCCGATTTAGCGGAGTTCCATGGAAGAAGTACTTCTTCTCACTCGGAAATTGTGAGTTACACGTAGATACGTGGAAATCGGGTATAAGTGCTTCCAACATAGGGAGCAGTCTCTATCACATATCCCTTGTATGAGGTGTGTGACAGGTTCACCGAATAGGGTTAGGTGATGTTGTGTACGGGCTTTGGGAATCGAGGTGAGTGGTGCAATGTTAGCACACGTGCCACCGAAGCAGGAACCCGGGTTTACCAACAACCTGGCCCACGTGGAGGGGTTAGTAATAGAGTTATTCATACTACGATGGAGGTGGATAGAGGAAGAAGGGTTCGCTTTTCACAAGTAAAAGCTATATGAACTGGGACATTCACGCGAAGAGCTACACATTTTTCTGGCCCCATCGGGAATTGAACCTGGGATGACAGTGAAGAGTAAGAACGCTACCACTTGAGTCAACAGAGGGGCAACTACAACAAATCGATGTAGGATGTGTCCCATTACCATGTCTCGCATCATTTGAATACGGAACCATAACGTTACAACTTCCCTTGTTCTTGAAAACACCTAATTAGTGACACTTTAGATCCATTTGAATCTCAAAACTCATCGTTAAGGTATTTCAAATGCTCCTTTCATCGACTGAACGCGTTTTAGCAATCCGAATAATGCTACGCACATAAGTAATGACGTGTGCTGGAATAACAGGAGTGACACACTATAGTAAATATAAACAATTCTAGAAACGTTTAACTACATTGTAATTAAGATATTTCACGAGATGATGCGATTCTTCTTCTTATTCTTCCAACATACTCGGCGGTGACATATGAGCTCCAAAACCTGTGATTTAAAAGTTAATGATTTTCGGTGTCTTCTCCCTTCATGACAATGTGGAGTGAAATCAAAGTAATCTTCATGCACAGGAACGGCAAGATCGGGGCACGGAAAAGAAAATCGTCGATTTCATTAGTTCGCTACACGCCCGAGCTACAGTGTAACTAACTTTTTTTTTATCGATAATCAAAATCAGCACGTATTTGCCAACTTTCACTTTGGTTTTCAGTGACCTCAACAGAAGAACATTCTTAATTATTTTTGTGAGATCAAGAACAAATCACGATTTAGCATAAAGGCGCAAGAGTTCTGGAGGAATAATCATACAGAAGAGTATTAAGTCTTGGTACAGGAATGAGGCAGGAAGACAGAGTACTGTTGAAGTGAGTAATATAGTCATACACTTGGGGACACAGACAGGCATTAGAGGTTCCGAATTACGCAGACAGAACTCTTAAAAATATTTTTTAGTCGTGAATAACGTTATCGTCCCAAGTTCCTGTGCTACTGTGTCGTGTGACGTATCCAAGGATGCTGAATACAAATGTGAAAAAAACTTATCGTAAAAAAATGAGGGATAATGTTGAAGACAGCTTAGAAACCAGAATTGAGTTTTAAGAACATTTTGCGTTGAAATGTCATATTTTCTTTTTAAATCTTATTTGTGTAATGTTTCATAAGTTATTAAAAAATCAGCATTTGCCAGAAATTCCAAAAGTTCCAAGAGGACCTTAATCCCTCTTACAGTGCTGTAGGAAGGCATAAAGAAATGTGAAGGAGCTCTCACTCACCCATGAGTCCGAGCTGCTGCGGCGAGAGGATGGCCGCGTCTCCGGCGCCTGGCAGCATAGGTGGCAACCCAGACATCACCCCAAGGCCCAGGGACCCCGACGCCGCTGACAAGCGATCGCTGGACAGGATGGACGCTTGACGTTGCAAACCACGGCCTCCCGGACTCGCGCTACGACGCCCTCCAGCGCCGCTGAACGGTACATCTAAACAAGAAAAAAATGTCTTTTTTTACAATATGAGTAGGTTCAGGTCATCCTGCTCACCTTACTACATGATTTGATTAAGAAATTGGGAAGGATACATATTAGGTTACCAGGGAATCTAACATACCGAATAACTTTGATCTGGATTAGATTGGAGAGACCTCACCCAGTTTGACCGAGCGAGTAATTGAACCCGTGTATTTTTGCTCAGCAGTACGAAAAAGCTGCCTCTACGTCATGGCTGTCGGTCATCATAATCAAAATTACTCGAGGAGCACAGAGCACACTTAAAAAATGACAGCTACAACAGTACTCCAATTTCTGATCACGCGGAGCAAATATGAGGATTAAGAGAGGTGTTACACAAAAACGGAGAAAGGGATGAACCAATCAAGGACATGGTCACTTGGCCAGTGGAGGCGTAGTGAGGTCAGAAGACAATGGGAATCGAACAAAAAATCATGAAGAAATATCAAGTCTTTGTATATTGATACCAAAAGGTATGTGAACTTCCGTAGACTCCACTATGTTGCTGGAATCCTGTTCTATCTACAAACACACTACTTTTATATTTGAACTACAGAAGATTACAGAGACGTGGCCGAAACAACGACAAAATATTTTATCTCGAAACCAATTTGCAAGATCCGATAGACGAGTACGTAATCATATTAAAAGAATAAAAACGCGAAAGCATAATCATAACTGAGTGCCAAAATAGGTGATTAAAATACATTAATAATTGCACAACGAATAAAATCAGACACGAATTTTGGTTTATTTGTCCTCCATGTGGACATATGCACTTCGTAACTTCGTTTATTGACAAATAATTTATATTAATTTTTTTGTGGGGCTTTAGGGCTCGTCAACATCGCAGTAGAGCCCTTAAAACTTGTACAGGTAGAGAAAATGTAGTTACGCACACGGGAGAGCCAACATGACTCTCCCCGCATGTGGGACTCGCCGAATGACTCAACCATATCCACTAAAAACCCTCCTGAATTACAACTCAAAACGCAAATCCCAACATATCTCAAGACTTTACTTAAAACATTAAAAAAGAAGAGGAAAATGAAAGCAATTTATATTAAACTATTGTTTATTATTACAGATAAGTGTTCTAGATAATTCTCCTGTTCCAATTGAAGAGGGTATTGACATGTGCACAGATAAGACGTTCGGAAGACTTTACAATGATTTTAAAGTACGTATGCTATGATGTACCCTGAACGTTTACTGTGTCCGATACCTTCCAGCCAGGGGCTCCCAGACCTTTCAGGTACACCAATGTTTTTGGTTATCGGTGCTTTCTTGGTATCGGAACATTGGCCAAAATAATTTTTGCGTTGAATTATAATCAACACCGGCAGCTGATTCACGAACCTGTTTCGTGATCCGTCGCATTGATCTCCGAACCAATGCGGGTTCTGAAGCAACGTGTAAATAAAGCTAGCACGAAACCTTTTCCCCAAATCCTCTTTCGTCATTTGCATCGAATTGGATTCGCCAAGATCAACTGTCAAACAAGTGCGTTAATTAAACGAAATGCAGACGCGCGTGTAAACCTCATCTTATCTGATTGAACTCCCACTCCAACAAGTGCCGTTAACTGCAGTCTCACACAGACGTTTCACGTTTAAGTGGGGAGGGTCTTGAGTACTACAATGGGTCAAAACTATAGTATATATGATCACATACGATTAATATGAGTACCTATATACAAAACAAAATCTGAGAAAGGAAATTCAATATTGGAGTCTATCTCTACACATTTGGGTTTTTTTGTGCGGCTTTACGGCTCGTCGACATCGATGTCATTAGAGCCCTAAAAACTTGTACAGGTAGAGAAAATGCAGTTACGCATTAGGGAGAGCCAACATTACTCTCCCCGCGGGTGGGACTCGCCGATTGACTCACCCATACCCACTAAAAACCCTCCAGAATTACAAATCAAAAAACAACAAATCTCAATTTTTTTTTTAAAGAAGAAGAAAGAGGAAAATTAAAGATACCCTAGCGTCGGGATCGAAAAGAACAAGAGGTGGCCAAGGAAGGTCAGGTCTGGCACAAGTAAGTGGAAGTAATGCCAGACTCATCTCGGGGCCCCGTTTTCGCCAAACACGTACTTACTAGATGTAAGTCCCCTGGGGGGTCTACACATCTGAACAAGGACAACGACCAACGTTCTTCATCGTATACCCACAAAACGGTTTCATTTTGGTTTCTGGTCCTCTTTACTAGCAGAAAAGAAATTTTACCAGAAGTGATAAACTGAAGTAAAACATTCGTAACATGATTCCAGAAATAATGGCTCTATTCACCCAACAACATTCATCTTGCTTTTCTTGGAGAAATATTAATCCGATTCCGAGTATTTAGGAAAGTATTCAATGCATTTAAAATACCACCTACATTGATATATTAGTATTATGTTTGAAGATAAATGTCACATTTCGTCTATGCATTTTTGACTTAGTAAGGAGTCTTTATTTTCAATAGGTTTACATGGATACATCTCCTTCTGTTCAAAATCTTGTCAACATGTAGAAGTTGGCAAACGCATCCATTGGACGAGTGAATCTATTTGACTTGAGCATGCGTAGCCACAGCGAGAAAACTCCGTCGAATGCGAGACAGCCGACAGGGAACCTCTTGCGATCATATCTTCTGAACAAGGCTCGTTTCTCAAGAGACGAAGACGACATAAGCGCACCAATGAATGCAAACTTCACCCTCTCTCATCACGCCACTGCCTGTACACCCGATATTTACATACCCCAGGGGTTGCCAATAGTAACGATAAGGTTCTTAACACGTTTGCTTTCTTCAAAGATTCGCTACGATTTTAAACTCTCAAGGATTTCTTCTCACACACAGTTATTAATTAAAAAAGACCGAACAAACTAATCATTAACGATTGCCCTAAGAAAAAGCGAGGAACTGGGAGAAACGGTTATAACACACACACAAAAGAAATCGAATACAGAAGACAGCAGTGGTCTTGTGGTAATGTCTTCGCGTACTTGATACCGCTGTGCGGAAGAGTGCGGGTTCAAACCCTGCTCGGTCGAAGTAGGTGAGGTTTTAGCTGGGGTTTTCCACATCTCCTCACAGGCAAATGTCGGTTCGGTACAATAAGTTTCCTGGCAACCCAANTCCCAATTCCCTCACCAAAATCACGGTTAGGTGGAAGAGCGGACCAAATGACCCGAACCTCGCCATAATATGATTGAAGTGAATATGTTTAAAAAATATGGCACCACATAATGCTGTAAAAGTACGAATATGCAAACAAAAATTACCACACGATTTAATGACTATGTAAAAGGCAGGGTCATGTAACCGAAAAGATGGTCTTCATAAAAGATCTGTCTTTGTGTAACATTTGTTAATTTATGTTACAACGATGAGGAATGATTAATTACGAATATGACGGAACGCTGGATTAATGAATTACAAAAATACAAATTACGAAGGATTCAACTCAACAATATCCGGTGTAAGAGAATCTCTCACTCTTGTGGCACAAATAATTAAAATTGATAAAATTATTAAATTTTTTCACTTGCTTGGTGTAAATACTGAGATAGTACAAGTTTCATAATATAATTTACGAATGTCCTTTTCATTCAGGACATCACATCGACATAATCCCCAACAAATGTGGTTTAAACCAGGCATCCCTGGTACGGAGACAAGATGCGAAGAGCTCCTGGTTGCCGACCCCTGTGGTGGAGGGAGTGCTCCTCTTCACTTGTGTTTACAAAGCTCTTCCCTGTCTCCTCCATGAGGACAGAGCGAGGTTCTTTGCGTTCTGCCCATCTCGTCAGCATTACGTAAACACGCCACGGGGACTTCTTCCGCTTCACGGCGAGTACAACAACGACACACGTTCTTCACTTTTCGTAATTAAGTGTCGTAACCTCATTTCGATTTCTTTTCGACTAATTGCAAAAGCTAAAGTACAGATATTTTGTCAAGTGATTATATACTATTAGTTATGGTTCAGTTAAAAAGAAAATCTTGCAATACCACGTCAACATACAACTTAGTGATATTTAGCAGGAATTTCACGCTATTTATGTGACAGAACATTAGAAATGAAGCTCGTTACAACACATTAATCGTATCAGTTGGGCCTTCGAATTAGATGACTCACAAGGACTACACTTAGCGGTTTGCCTACACCAAAAACACTAGTATTGTAAATAATAACCTATCCTGATGTAAAGAAGCAGAAACGTTTTCAACGCAGTCATCAAAGATGTTTAATTCAGTATATATGTGGAACGGTGGAACTGGAAAAATCAACTTTTGAAATCAGACGAGGCACCCTCTCATTCTCTTAAGGTAGTACTAACGTAGGTAGAATTAAATCACTAAAATATCTCAAAGAGGAGTAAATAAACAGAGTAACATGTAACTATTGTGATTTCAACTTTAAAAACATATCTCACCGGCCATTTAAATGAAATAATTGCCATTGTAATTGATGGTGCAATACATTGTCTTATGGCGAAAACACATTACAAAATAATACCTACCTTTAAATTCGCTAAAGTGATGGAAGTTTACTTTGATTTGAAGTAAATTTTTCGTAGTACTTTTTACACCACTTATATGCGCACATCACCGGACATATGAGAAAGGTATTTCACTTTTTCCGAGGGGAGATGCATAAATCACAAAACCGTTGGCTCGGCCGCCATGTTTTTCCTGCATTTCAAACGAGTCAAGCGAGTTATTAGTGCTATATATTGAGTGAAAGATAAAAATTAAATCACGTTTCTTCGTCATTATTATTCACATTGTTGTGTTTTATAACAATTAGAATAATAAAAAAGAAAGCATCTCAGTGATTTGACTAACTTGCGAGTGCTGGTTCCACCTTAAATGGAAAAGCGAGCCTGTACCGATCGACGCCAACGCGAGTCGCACACTTTCTCTGAACAAACATTTCATTCAGAACATGTCAATTTATATTTCAAGGAGTATACTCTTCGCACTTATTATTTGCTTGTACTCGTACGGTCGTTCCATTTCCATCTCTTATTCCAATCATTTGCAGGCACTTGTTAGTATTGTTGTCACGTTTCAATATAAGGGAGGCTCGGCAATTAACGCCCACTATTAAATATCACCCACACTACGGAAAAAATAATTTTATTCGTATGACTTGCGTCACGTCTCACGCTCACATAGTATTCACCTTCTGGAACACATTAATAGTTCTAAACGTGCCACCATATTGCCAGCGACGCGGTGCACAGTGGTCGGGATATTTTAAAAGGTGGACTTAGACTCAAAAGTGCTAATTATGCTCAGCAAGTTTTTCTCAATTGTAAATTGAATGCTGATGAACATTTTTCTTCATTTTTTTTCCAAGCAAATGAGTCCTTCACACATCCACACAAAAAAAGTTAGAAAAAGTGTAAGGGAGAAAATCAACCAGTGTCAAAGTGTAGCAGTCAACCCTGTAATCCTTAACATGACGTCATAAAAACTTCTTGCGTGACCCTGCCGCCTCGCTGCTACTTGGCTTGAAAGTTTAAAATTTTAGTGTCGCATGTTTCTTAATTTTTTACGAGTTTTTAAATCGAAATGAATTTAAAATATAATTTAGTATAACAAACAAAAAACATTGAGCGTGGATTGTTTTTATCAATTAGTTGACAATTTAAGAAAAGTTCCCACCTAAGCAATTTGAGGTCCTCTTCCGTATGTTCAGTTTGAGTACAAGTTACGTTTTGTTTTTCATTTTTTTTGTTGGGGCTTTAGGGCTCGTCAACATTGAAGGTCATTAGAGCCCATTACAAGTTACGTATGTTATGTGTTAAGATGTTGACATTTCTTTTATTTAATTTTGATTTGTTACGTTCCCTTTGTAATCTAATGAACAAATTATTACGCGACTTTCATGTTACCTTACAAACCTTATAAATGTATTATTGCGTCCAGAACCTATTTATCGAACCGGCCGTAATACACACTATTTCTAATAACGTCCAAGACAAGGTGTTCCTGGCACGAAAATTATAAATAAATATCACAATTAGTACTTTTCATTTCATAAAATTATGTTAAATCTTATTTGTCTAGGGTACCTTACTACTAGTGTTGACAGGTCTTCAAAATGGAATTATTTTACAAGCCTTCCTAAATTATCTCATTTTGGAGGTTATTATCGTACATGCTGCTTACACGTATTAAATCGTACATTATGTACAAGTTTTACGTACTTATGTTTTAATAAACCTTATCTGGCATATGCCGCGCTGGCGTCGCAAAATTATGTTTTTTTCCGCTGAGTTTTACGTAACTGTGAATGAACATGGTCGAATCAGCATCGTTCTGTTTTTCGTAAAGTGGAAAACGTTCTTGTGCAATATATATATACATGTACACATGGTTCATGTTCTGAAACATACGACTGATTTTAAACACGCTCGAACACGCTGCTAAACCGATCATCCCTGAAATTGTTATACACCTGCATTTTTACGCATATATAAAAAAATAATTTTTCTTTCAGTATTCCATTCGTATCTTATTACCCAACTCTACTTCGTTAAGTATAACTTTTCTTTAAATTGAGTAAATAGATGAAAAACACTTCCTAAAATAGTGGGGAGGTATAGAAAGAAGAAAAAAAGTTGCTCGTTCACAATTTAATTTCTTGCACAACTAAATGTGAACCTAACTAATTGCATAAAATTAAAATAGTTATGTTAAAGAATAAAATGATTGCTCACCGATCCGCAATATCATTCCACGCGTTGGTTGTTTCTCTTGGGCAATTCCATACTTCCAACATTTACCAATATAAAGACTTGATAAAACGTAACATTTTAGTGCTAATTTGGGCGAATTTCTTAGCAGGATACGAACCTGCATCTCTAAACTTGTTGGGTCTAGTTTTATAAACGATCAAGCTACCAGACACAAAATTTTCTTCGATTCTTGAGGTTTACCGCAATTGTATTAATAAAAAACCTACCACCAACAAAGCCTCATTTACGCGACGTACATTGTTAGATGAGATGAAATTATCAATGTTCCGACAACGCCTTACAGCCAAACATAGTGTTTAAGATTTAATACTCATCTAACAATATATTCCGCATACATGTAGCGAAGTTAGTGTTTGATGTAATGTCATAAGTTCGTAAAAAAATCATGCTTTTGTCCATTTAATCACATGCGTGTCCTTTCGTGAAATTATCGTACAATTGGCTACGATTGTAATCATCTTACATCGCACAAATGGCTAAATAATCGTACAAAACGATAATTATCGTACATTTGGCAACTCTGCTTACTACTGAAGCTATCTTGCAATCCCAGCGAAAGACTTCTAATATCCAACAATCCAGAATTCCAGGATGTTTTTTTTTCTTTTTCTGAGTGAAGGTGCGATAAAGGGTTGCGATTACGTTGGAGCGCCGATCAGCGATAAGAGAAGGACAACGCGACGCTAACCTTCACATGACGAATGAGGGCGTATGTGCCGGAATCGCAATTAACAATAAAAGCAACTAAATCCCGTTGGCACGTTTTCTCCGCTCTCATCGAAGCTCGGATTGCCATTGTTGTTGCAGTTTTCGAGATTGTACTTCATTGTTACGCGATGGATTTTGAATAACTAATAAGTCGCGTCCACAGAAATATTTTTGTGTGTGGGTCTTTAGGGCTCGTCAAGGTCAATAGAGCCCTTCCACCGAAAGAGTCGCTTCGTGAGGTAATAAAGATTAAAACCACAACAGACGATGTGAATATGCAAATAAATTCAACAAGTAAATTTTGTGAAGCTACGTGAACGATCAGCTGAACGCAGGCTAAGAGGTATAGACATCAATATAAAACTTTATGTTCGGTGGCGGATACAGCAAGTGATCTGGGAGGAGGGGGCGAAACTTTGTCAACTTTTCTCCCCCCCCTCCCCCCAATAGTTTCGTCTTGCGAGGAATCACTCGTTTTATTAACAGTGAAAATAAAATACATAATTACCTATTTTTGTTATCAGTCTTGTAGTTGCATTTGCGTGGTTCGTTTGAAATGAATTTCTGTATGGAGAAGCATTGCGCTGCACATAAAAATCCTTTACCATTCGGAACGAAATGCAATGGAAGGGATAAGTAGTAACAAGTAATGTAATCCAGGCGATGTTAACTAGGAACAGGGTCCTAGATACTGAAAAAAATATTTAAAGAGTTCTTTAACGCGCTCCTTAATGTATTTTGCAGAGTCAAGTCAGATTCCGGAGGGAGGGGGGCGATCGTGCCCCGTCCCCCTGATGGTTGAGAGGCTTTGAGTATTCGCGCGTGCGCAGACGTGTGAATGGCTCCTATTGTCGCTCCAACATAATCGCATCATGAGTCGTAAGTCGCAGTTTACTTTCGATAATGTTCATCCAAATAAAAAATAAATTGGAGCCTATCAAGTTCCTTATAAAGTCCTTTTTGTAAAATAAGACACAACCTCCTCTCATCTATTAAAAAATTGTATTTGTTTTATTTTTTGTCTTATTCTTATTTGGAGGTGACCGATACCCTGATCTGTTCTCCTGGCCAGGCTTTTACATAATTGTTAATTTTGTAAAAGAAAACTATTAAATTCGAGAACTTAACAATGGATGTGCAACAAAATTTTTGGGTTCGTGCGCATAAGTCGCTTGGTATTTCCCTGCCAGGAAGAGAGGTGCAGAAACGCTGCCACCAGCTCACCCGAAGCGACAGACAAATGTTGCGATGCATGACAATGGCGTTTTATCACTTGGACGCAGGAGGAGCGTGAGATAGTAAGGGGAAGATGAGGGAGGGAAAGGCAGGAGTCATCGCTGCGGGGAATGCGGCGCACATCAGATAACATCTACTGGAGACTGAAACGACCGCCATTGCTACTGCTGCTGCTCCTTGTTTCTTTTTAAGTTACCAGTATATGGTATACAATGAAACTCCGCTCTAATGCTCGATCCACCACTATCGTACGAGTCATATATTTTCCCTCCTTTTTCCTTCAACAAGCACGCATCGCGTTTCCTTTATGTTTTATTAGGTTATTTGCAACGCATATTAAATATGAGATCATATACTCAATTTTAAAAAAATAATATTATTACAAACATATTGATATTCTATTAGTATTATAACTCGTAGCTAACTTTTCATCTTATCTAGGAATTTTTGCTGAAATTTTTGAATCCGCCTCTGCCTTAGGGCTCTTGATCGAAATTGATGGGACGGTCCCCTGTTTACTTCCGGGGAGTAAATTGGTTTATTGTCCTCCATGTGGTCATACGCAGTTTGTACTGTTTTTTTGACAATAAATTTATTATTATATCAATATAAAAGTACGAACACGAAATCAATATTAACGCCTTCTTTCATTCAGTATTACAAGCTCTTCGGTAAAAAAAACATAGGCAAAATACATGAAATTTAACTTGATCCAACAAAATGAAATTTATTATCCAACTTCTTCTTTGACTTCTTAGCGATAGTCAGTTCAGTCAAGTGCATCAGTATTGCCACAGTTAAATTATACCTTTCATTCTCAACACACTTTTTATCAGGATCCGAAAATACAAAAGTCACTTATCCTAAAACGGATTAAAACACTCTTCATTAAAACAAAACTTCAACAAGTAGCGTCCATGATTTTTGTAAATAAATAATGGTTAAAACTGAACCTCATTACTCAGAAAACAATAATTTGCAAGAGTGCACAATCATTAAATTTATGAACGGATAATAATTTTAATTGAAACATACTCCAAAGAAGAACATCGAGTAAAGTACCTCCGACAAAACTAAGTGGACTGTGCAGCTTCCACGTCCACTAAACAAGTGAATTTCCAGGAATTGTTCACTTTCTTTCTCACAGCTGCTCTCTTGACATTTCTCATCCCTTTTTAAAACGAAAAGTAAAGCGAATTACAGGGATGACTCAATGCTTTCCCGTACTTAAGCGTAAACAACACGTCTTGTATGTTAATGGTTCACGGCACAGGTCGTGCCCCTTCATCCACCTATGACGTCACGTTCTACTCGTCTTGGTTGAACACATCTCCTGGTGTGTCTGTAGTCATAAGTCTTCGTTTGGTAAAAGAACTCGCTATCGTTTCAGAGGATCTCTCTTCCAGCTACATGAGCATCGCCAATCGAATGAATGAACACTGAGATTTTGCGGAGGTTATTTGAAAGAAGTTTTATTTTTTTGTGGGGTTTTACGGCTCGTCGACATCGAGGTCATTAGAGCCCTAAAAACTTGTACAGGTAGGGAAAATGCAGTTACGCACTAGGGAGAGCCAACACGACTCTCCCCGCGTGTGGGACTCGCCGAACAACTCAACCATACCCACTAAAAACCCTCCATTTCACAAATCATTACAAAATAAAAAAAGAAAAAGGAAAATGAAAGATACCCTAGCCCTAATAGCGTCGGGATCGAAAAGAACAAGAGGTGACCAAGGGAGGTCAGGAAAGAGAAAGGAAGGAGCCAGGCACAAAAAAGTGGAAGCAATGCCAGACTCAGCTCGGGGCCCTGTGTTTGCCATACACGTACTTACTAGATGTAAGTACCCTGGGGGGAAGAAGTTTGAAGGGGTTGAATTCGATGGTTTGGCATTCCAGTACAAGGAAATCTGATTTTTTTTGTTGGTTTTTTTTGGGGGAAAAATAATGTGGTGAATTCAAACTATATTGACAGGAGAATTTAATTCAAACTATATTGACAGGAGAATTTTCCTAACATTGAATTACCCTCGAGTTGAGACCCAATCAGAATCCAAGATCAAAGTCAGTTTCAACACACCACGAATCTCTTTCCTTCCGAAAATCGTGGTTTGGAAGCCAAGTAGCGAAGTGTGTTCGTTCAGTGCGTGCATCGGTGGGCTACGAATGTGAGATAAAGGGAGGGAGTACGCGTGCCGAAGCGTGCGTCGATTAGAAGTCGTAAACCGGGAGCTGGACGCCGGATACGATCGCAGCGACGTCGGGCGACGCGACTGAGGACGCGCGGAGGAAGAGAGGACAGACGACGAAGACGAAGACATCCCCCTCCGCAAAGAGGATTTTGGGATTTCGTCCTGGGAAGATGTTGAGGATCGGTTCCCACAATACAATGCGCCAACAGGCGAACATCCACGTGGAAACGCTCCTTCTTTATCTGACGGAATATTTGTTGCCTCCAATATTTACGACGAAATGGATTGGATTCCTCATAAATAGTATAAAGCACACAGCTCCTTTATTATTATCATTATTATTATTGTAGTATTTGTAAATGGGAAATGTAGCGTGCTATTAAAGCTTATCTATATGGAGCGATATGAGGTAGGAGTTGGGTGGTAGAGGATATTGTTAGTAGATGCGCCGCTTAGCTCGGTGTCGTTGTACACGAATGAATAGCTCATCTTCATCTTCGGAGGGAGAATTTTACCACATCATATACATAGAATAACACTTGTAACGCTGTTAACCTACATTTATAGTTGGGTAAGAAATTTTTGGTTGGTAACAAGTTTGTCAGCTACAATCGTAACGTAACAATGTTAATGGGTTACAAATAAATTACAAGTAAAATAGTAAGAATTGACTTGTAATTACAAGTTTACAGGAGTGCCTTTGTGAAACGCTAATAACTGGATATTTTCACAAACTTGTGAATATTTACTTGTCTCTTACAAACTTGTACATTTGTGAAACGGGCCGCAGTAATAACATAAAAGATCATAAAAGTACGATATCATTATGAATATTCCATACATATTTATTGTGGTATACAAAAACGAAAACAAATTTTAAAAGAAAATATAGTTACAAACCTTACACACCAATAGTAACAAACAACAAAGGTTAATAAGTAAAATTTTCAATCAATATCAAATAAAAAATAAATGGGCAAGTACCGCAAAATTCACGCAAGGAAAGCCGAAAGAACTTAGCTAGTGGACAATGAATTTGCAATATTCAATCACGGAACCAATTCTTAGTCAAAGTGTATCGGGGGATATTGAAGTCGATTTCGCTCACAATAACAACAATTCTACAAAATTGCCTTCACTGATTTCAAACATACCAATTTCTTATCACTTAATCTCATCATTGGTCTAAAATAAATATCTGGCACCATTACCGTACATATAAAATAAATAAATAAATCATCAGCGTATACGTACTACTTAATTTGCTAAATTGAAAATAAATATATTATTACTGGAATTCTCAGGTTAAGTTGACGTACGAGTGAGAATCAGCAAGAGGAATGTGAGCTCGGTTTAGACTTCTTTTTGTTCGGTTGTAATTCCGAAGGGAGGGCCATTCCGTGCCTTTTGAAAACGAATCCGCTTTTCCGCGAGGAAAAAAGAAGAGTTTCAAAGGGGCGAAAGGTGTGAGTAGGTGGAGGAGAAGGAAGGGGTGCATGGCAGTCAATGAGAGCACTTTAATTACCGCGCTAGTAATTACTCCTCCGCAGGGAGACAGGCAGCAGCGACAGGCGCCCCAGGCAACGGACGGTGCACGACGAGAGCAATGGACTAAGGCAAAGAAACGTCGGAGATGACGATTTGGGGACTGACATACGTTAGCCTCCTCGGGAGTTCAATCATTTATTCATATAGCATTCCCGAAATTGCGTCGATACAATTAACAAAAAGTATTCTTTCAAAGAACGCCTATTACATATTAAAACAATTCGAGTTCATTTATCGTAAGGAAATTTCTTAGGAAGAAATTCAACCACACTTAAATCCTATCACTATCAAAAAAACAAAAATTTCGGCTCTAATGACCTCGATGTTGACGAGCCCTAAAGCCCCCCAACCCCCAAAAAAACCTATCAAAAAAATATTAGCTATGTATACTTTTATGATAAAGAATTTTACGTCCTCAAAAAACTGTTACTTATCCGTAACTTAGTTCAAAAGAAATCGTGATAAAGTTGAAAGACGACAGTGAGCTTTATTTCAATTTCATAAGCCAATAAAGGGGATTCTTCACTTTAATGACATTTCATTTCAGCACACTGACAAAAATCATTCTTTTTCATATTTGCAATTATATGTGAATTATTGAGTGAGAGAAACGAGAAGATCGAAAGGAAGAGAGGTGAGTATTTGAAAGCAAACAACAATTATGTAATTGCTCATACACGTAATTCAGCAGACATCAATCTAGAACTTAATGACCATGAACCGGAATTTCTTAGTCACACTCCTCCATGAACTCAAATTATTACCCGTTTTCTTCTCCTGTAGAAACACTGAGGATAAGTGCGATGCATTCAGATGGAAGGAAATCACGCAGATAAATCAACAAAGATTCACTCTAAAAAAATTAATTTTGTATACTGACATATTAGTGTCATTTGCATGAAATAAACTAACACACCTTTATGACTTGAATTTACTTTCAACACTTGTCCCACTACATCATTCAGAAAAAAATTTACTGACTCCACATGCGTTCAGTTATGACTAATCTTGTTTCCACAACAATGTGAAAAATAACAATTAAAAATTACGGAAAATGATGCATTGAAAGACACTTCGACTCGGAACGGTTTTCTGTCAGACAGAATGAGAGTTCTTGACTATAAAACAATGTTCACGTTTACTTCCAGGCCTCGGTAACTCGACAGGGCAGATTGACTTGAAAAGTAATTAGGTTTTTCAATTTCGAGAACACAATCGAACAAGAATTCTTGGGAAGCTTATGGACGTATGGCATTTGAGCACCAAAAGAAATGTACTTTATATTAGTTTAACAATTCGTCGCTACCTGGTCAAAAATACCACATTTTTATTCGCTGACTATACAGCTCTGTGTTGTATACATGTTCAATTCTGTATTGTAATATGCAAGAATACTTGTTTGCAAATAAAATCCATTGCAAAAAATTCCAAAAACATTTGTTTTCTATGAAGCTCAAACATGGACTATGTGAATCTTTTTATTTTATATCTCATTAACAAAAATAGACATTTTTCCTTAGAAGGTACATAAAATTTAGATAATCTTAGAAGTTTATATTTATATAAACTTACAAACTGTTGAATGATAAACATGTGTTAAGATAATTTCTTTTTTGAAATATCGTCCAATTTCTCTATCTGCGTGCTCTCTTTTAAAAAAGATACTATGAAGAATTCTAGAGAGAACAAAGCATTACTCCAAATTACTTTTGGTAAAATCACTACAAATAGGTATGGTATGTTCACGACATACTTACTTAAAGACGTCTCGATCTTTTGATCTTTCCAGGAGCACACTTCACACTGAGAGGAGCGTGTTTTAGAACGAAAATTGCACTTGCTTGGTCTTTTTGTTTACCATCTCAAAGTATAAAATTAATTTCAGTTTTTATAAACGATGCTGTTGTGTCTCCATCACTTGGCGCTGTATTTGCCGTAACTATACTCCGGAATAATTTACATATCAGTAATAGAAATATGCGGTACACAAGAGGTAGCTACCGGGTAAAAATTGCGTGCACTCACTTTGCACATTGGTAGTAGCTAAGTCTGCAAGACGGAAAGCATGCAACTGATCGGATGCGTCAGACATCCGACAATAAAACGCTACTTAATATATATATATATATATATATATATATATATATATATATATATATATATATATCTGTCTCTTATACACATCTACATGNGTAATTTTTACCCGGCAGCGTCTCCTCCCGGGTTAATAGGGATTAGAGAACATTGATGACGGAGCAAAAAGAAAGAGATCTCCCTGAAAAATGTAAACGTATTTCTTTCGCCTATATATTGGATTCGGATATGAAATAGAAACGAAAAACCTTTCTGAGTTTTAAGAGCGACCATTCTCACTCCACCTGTCCTCGAGTCGCCTGGAAGTGACAGGGAATGCAAGTGAAAGAAGGAATGCGATCTCTAGGCCACTGAACAACTTCAGCATTCACATAGGACTACGGACCAAACAGAAATTTTCGGTCAGAGAAAATGGCGAAGTGAAGCACTGAAATGACAACATTTTGTTGTCAGCAGTTGATATCCCTTTGAAGGACACATTTGAGTGGTGAACAACTTTAATTTGACCTATAAAAGATGTTATACGTTCAAATTGTTATTTCTTATATTATGGTCTATTTCAAAAGGCGGTTCCATATGAAACCACCATGCCGTTAAGATACTGTCTACCGTAACCCACCCACCGATTCAGAAACGCTTAGGTAATTCACTGAATATGGTCATTATCTCCTCCTCCAAATTATCCGTATTCAAAAGAATTACTTTCCTTCCAAAAGCGCAACCATATCACCCTAGCTGTAAAAGAATGTCTAGTAGATTGTTCTTTACACTAAATTCCCTACCGACACCAGCACAGTATTTTCGTATGGCATGTGAAAGACTAAAATGTTAATTTTATTGTTAACTAAATACATCAGAGAAAATATGAAATAAAATTTTCTCACCTTTTATTATAATTTCAGTGTATAAATACAACAAAGCTGAGCTGTCCGATGCAGGTGCAAGCTATGTCTCACAATAATAAATCAGTCAACAATAGTATGTAATAGTAATAGTTCAAAACAAGAAATATTCCAGGAACTAATTTCTCTGCCATTGTTGGGTTTAGGAGAATATAATATCACAGTAATGAAAAATTTAAAAATGTGTTGAGCGGGAAAAGCTTGATATTAAAAATATAGAATATAGAGACAACCTCGCTGTTTGAATGTGAAATAATGATGATTGGTATGATGATAACGATAACTATCATCGTTATCATACACATCCGCCGGCCTAGTTTCTCAGTATGGGAAGATGATCTCTGAAGTCTAAGGTTATGTGTTCTAATCCCGGGAAAGGTAGGGATATGTATTGAACCCATGGAAAGCAACGAGAAATCACGACAAGTTGCATCTAAACATTACAATAACCTTAATCCGCATTATTCCTTCATATAACTGTCTCTCAGGTGTGTCTGAGGTATAACAGTCTCTCAGGCTGCCCAGTCACAGAGATGGTTCAAACCAGTCTCCGGACTGCAAACTCAAGAAGATGAATATGGTCATGAGATAGGATCCAGAGACGTCTCTCTACTCAACCGCAATCGACCTAACCAGCACCAAACTCCAATCACATCGACGCAGCAGCTGCCAACCATGTTCAGGATTACGTCTCGCTAATCCTCGTCTGCTAATTAACGCTCCACAACGATGACTTCGTTATTTAAACGAGCGGAGGTCACAGCACTGATCGATCTGTGTCGGGCAAGCGGAACTCTCCGGTCAGGTATTGTGATCGCACGACTCGCTTGTTTCACGAAGACAAAACAAATGGGCAAGGCGGATATTATTCATGGGTGACAAAGATGGGAGTTTTCATGCAGACGAAAATTGCGTTGTGATGAACTTATTTCAATAATTTGGTAACTATGCATTGTCAATACTGTCCATACTCTTCTCTGGTAATTCTTCTGGTGCGGATAACAAAGAGATAATTGAAGGTTTCATCGGATTCTCTCCTGGTATTTTGGCATAGATAAATAACACGAAATCTTACTCATTCATTTTGCTTAGGGATCCTAGACGACTTATTTCACGCAAAGTTAACAAGTCCTCCCTCTGGTGGCTCAGGTGGTAGCGTTCGTGCTCTTCACCAGGTCATCCCGGGTTCAATCAGAAAAATTTGTTGCGTTTCACATTAATGTCCCAGTTCATATAGCTGTGACTACTGAAAAGAGAACACTCATGAAAAGCGAAGTTTTTGGTAAACCCAGCTAACCGGTCCACATACTAACAATAGCCTAGCACCCAACTCCTACCTCCTATGGCTCCATGTAGATAAGCTTCAATAGCACGCTACATTTCCCATTCACAAATACTACAATGAAATGAAATGTCTTCTATTAAAATTGTCGGGAGAAAATAATTTCTCTGGCAACAACTGATGAATAATATTAAAAAGCGAATGGTAGCACGATATTTTCGTTTTCAATATCTCGTGATATCGTATATACTATTTCACAGATAGTACTTCAGTTTTTAAATTCTTTCTGTCATCAAACTTTACAATAGATCACGAAAGCACAAGAATGATACAGAAAGAAGATTTATTGCAAAAAATGATAATACTAATAAAGTTTTCTATAAAATATATTGCAATAGAACAAACTTTCCTTGAAGAAGTAGAATTGCTTAACTAATAGAGAAAACAAAAAGTGAAGCTCGGACGACATTCCACATCGCCTCTGAAACGAGGTATACTTCGATGTTGAACAAAAAAGGCAACTTACCTGGCGAAATTCCATTATATGGTTTTTAGAAAGATGACTTCCAATCCGACGTCTGATCAATCCCAACAAAAATTAATTCGTGTTCACAAGCGGATCGTAGTAAGAGCGATATGTAAAAACGCCGGCAGTCAATTTTCAAGCACCATCAAAACCACACTGACCGAAAGTAATTTCTTCATCGATTGCCGTCATCTTCATAAACGCACAAGAGACGATCAAATAAAGCTAACCTACAATTTATGTCACACATATTTCATAAGTGAAAGGAAGGTTAGAGTATTAGGGACCGAATTAGGATGAGAGAATCTTCAAGAGATGCATGCTCCCTTATTCATGAAGAGTCCGGACGGAGAAGACGGTAACAGGCATGATTGAAACTCCGAACACGTTCAACCCTCTATTCCGAATACGCGTCCGTAAACGGCCCTCGTACTTATCTTGAAACTCAGAAACCAAGGATTCAGTGGCTGGGTGGTAAAGCTAGCCCAGTGGGATATATCGAACACACTCTCACGACAGGAGTCCATAGAAATGGATTGCGTTTGAGAATATCCAATAGGAGTACAGAGAGAGAGAACATGTTGGGACGTGAGATCGAAATTCAGAAGAAAGAAAGAATTTGTCAACATCTTTGGTTGTGGCATCCCAACCTTTGGAAGTGATGTTACAACTTCATAGTATCCGAACTGTTAGGTTGAGATGTCATATTGGAGAAATTCTTTCTTTCCTCTGAATTTTGATCTCCAATCCTACGGAACTCACCTTGATGTTCCTTCAATGTAATAATAATAATAATAATAAAATGAAAACTGCATATGACGTGTTTTCTAGAGGGTGATACAGTGTTTTAACAGTCATTCTAAGTTGAGAGTATCAATCATGCGTCCGCTGTATCGTGAACACAGAAAATGACATGTACAAAACAGCAATAAAAAAATTAATAACATAAAATGAACGACGTTAGAGACGTAAGTTGGAAAACCATTCGTGAACTAACAATAATTCTAAGATAATTAAATTATGACTAATGACCTTTCTTGAATAATCAATTCATTTTATTGTGTTTTTTTCCTTCTAGAACCACGTTCCGACTCGTGATTTGAGTCGTCGTCAGGTGTAAGAAAATTGTAACAAGAAATATTAAGGTTGCAACAAAACAATTGTTCGTGATATTAAACGTAATATAAACTCAAATTATGTTTAAAAGAAAGTAGAAATCACACAAACGTGTTAAAAAATTGTATTGTAAATACTCGATAGCATTTCCTTGTCAGTTAGTAAATTCAAACTCCCATGTTTTTAATATAATATAATTTCATTTCCGATATGCAACGCTTGTAATAATTAACTTGTTCTCCGAATACATCGAGTGGTCATTGTAAATACATTATTATTTATATTAATATCATTGAGATAATTAATCACACCCCCCAGGGGACATACATCTAGTACGTACGTGTTTGGCGAACACGGGGCCCCGAGCTGAGTCTGGCATTACTTCCACTTACTTGTGCCATGCTCCTTCCTTTCTCTTTTCTGACCTCCCTTGGTCAGCTCTTGTTCTTTTCGATCCCGACGCTACTAGGGCTAGGGTATCTTTCATTTTCCTCTTTCCTCTTCTTTTTTTTTTAATGTTTTCAGTAAAGTCTTGCGATATGTTGGAATTTGTGTTTTGAGTTGTAATGCAGGAGGGTTTTTAGTGGGTATGGCTGAGTCTTTCGGTGAGTCCCACACGCGGGGAGAGTCATGTTGGCTCTCCCTAGTGCGTAACTGCATTTTCCCTACCTGTACAAGTTTTAAGGG
>NNCF01129733.1:593447-621669 GCA_002313205.1 Laupala kohalensis
AAAAAAAAAAAAAAAATCACAATTCTAATTCAATGTGTATTCAAGTAGTGTTGGAATTCACGTTACCAACATTCCTCCTCAAGTAACCAGGAATGAATGTGTTGCAAATCCTCCGATCGGATCAGGCTGAAGATCGGAAGTCATGAAATAACGGCCGCATAATCTCATGCTTGTGCTGAGACTAAACGTGGCTACACACGTAACTGAAAACTTGACAAGCATGCATGATCAATCTTTATGTACAAGCAGACTTAAGCGCCTGTAGGAAAATGTTGCTCAAGCACTTTAATTGTACAAGCCGCTTGAAGATTGATTGAATTTGAATCATGCAAGCTTGGACAAGCACGCACACGCCGCGCTTGCGCAAGTGAAACGGAACGTGTGTACCACTCGGCGCTTGTACAAACAAAGCCAGTCGTCAGTGACCTCTCAAGGTGTCATCATGTCCAGCGATCTGGAGAAGGTCAACCGAGAGTTACTGGAAGAGTTTTTTCGTGAATACCAAAATCAGCTGTGTCTTTGGTGAATTAAATCATCAGAATATCAGGAAAGGGCAAAAAAGGATGCAGCATACTACATAATATTACGTAAATATAGATTAATTGATGTCAACGCTGATGCCTTCAGGACTAATTACAGAAGAGAAAAGAAAACCTTTGAAGCATCTCGTCACTCTTGAATTGGTACAGATGACATATATGAGTCTTCACTATGGTACTACCACTTGTTCGACTTTTTGGGAGATCAAGAGACTCCGAGAAGTTCTTCGTCCAACTTAAATGATAGAGAGGTAAGTTTTATCTACTATTTTATAATATACAAATACTCATTATTTCCTTTATTTGCTTTTATTAATTATTTACACATACAAAACTTCAATACACGCATTTTTCGTTTTTTAATGAACAAAGCTTTGTTGCCACGGCACTTGTTCTTCATTGGCGAAGTAATCCATGAATTGTTGTCTTACTTGTATAGCATGAAATGGTATATCTCCAGCAATATAAGACCTTTGTAAAGGGAACATATTGAAATTCTCTTGTTAAACCAGGACGGACTGTGCCATTTTCCATGTCTTCGGAGTGTAGAGAGTCATGAGGAGCGAAGGCTTCAGGCACAGTTGACATTAAATAATTATGTAAAGCACAAGTTGCTTTTACTATTTTATCAATATTCTCTAATTCTAAATTGATAGCGGTGTGAGAAATTCTAAAGTGCGCTGTCAAAATCCCAAATACGTCCTAAACAATTCGTCGGTCTCTAGATAATCGGTAGTCTTCTAAAAAATACTGTATTCTGTAGAACACCTCCATTTGATACCATGCCATCCGTACCGAAATCAAACAAAATAAATCTACAATTTGCACCTGCAAGGGCAAGTAGCACCATACTGTGTCTATGTTTGTAATTTTAAAAAATTAACCACTTCCAGCTGGAGGAATTATCTCGATATGTTTTCCATCCAGACGGCCAAGACAATTTGGGAAATTCTACTTCTTTTCAAAATCCCTTGCTACGGTGATCCAATCATCTTCAGGTAGTGGCAACTGAAAGAAATAGGAACATTATTTCATAACCGTTATTAACTAAAAAAATTGAAAATTATGATAAAAATTACATATACAGTAAAACTTCCTTATAACGGACATCCGTAGAAAATGAAAAACTGTTCGTTAGAGAGAAGTATCCGCTGACAAGACGTATGAGGGAGAAAAGAAGAAAAAACGTCAAACGTCATTTTGGAAAGAATTGAATTTAATGCGTAATAAGTGACACTGCGCATGTTAGCGTTCTCAAAACTAAACTGAGAAGGTGAAAATGTCCGCTATGGAGAGTGTATAGACAATTGTGTTTTGCCTACAAAAGAAATAATGAAAAAAGAATAATATGATATGAGTTAAGGATAATGCAAGAAATGCACAATGATTAGTAACAAGAACAGATGGTTTAATGAAATGCCATGATAAATAATGATAAGATACTGTTTTCAAGGAGATGTGCTGCTTAAGATGAGATGTGTGAAAGCATTCCTGGGAACAGTTGACTTGCTTGTCGAGTAGATTCGGTGAAAAGGCATCTTGTTACCAATTTCCATCCATGACCAATTAGTGGGATAGCCATAAAATCTCTTGTTGCATTGTAGCGAGATGAAGCGATGAAAACTTTCTTGAGGCAAGCGAAGTGATGTCTTGATGTAACGAAGGAATGTCCAATGAATTAATACAAAGTACTGTTCGTAAATAGGGTAGTTACGTCTGTAATTTATAATGTCTAGTACATGTCTCCTAGACAATGAACAGTGAAAAGAATGTGTCCTAGACAAGGAACACTAAGAGAATGGCTTAGACAATGAACAGTAAGAGAATGTCTAGCAAGCAAGGGCCATGTGCTCCTTTATAGGTGAATTTAGCGCGTAGTTGCCAATTGTATTGATAATGTCACTTGATATTCGATCAAGTATCGAATTGGGAATGACATACTGAGATATAGACAATGGAATTTCTAGGCTCGCCCAATTTGAGTGAAGCAATTTGTGAGTTAAATACAGTCATCAAGGAACTTGTAATTATTATAATAGATTATATGATGAAACACAATTTCTTCGTTGTTTTTTTTTATGTAAATGGCAAAATATTTTAAATCAACCTATTACATCAAGGAAAAATTTCCTTGGCTCGTCAACGATCAAGATAAATCACTCAACTTGATCAAAGAGAGTTTATACTGGAGATGATTCACTTCATCTGACGAAATAAACGTCAAAAATACAAACAAATGACTGAATTATTGCGACTCACTCATTCACAAACAACATATCGAAAAAATGTCTGAACAGAAAGATGTCCATTAGAGAGAAGTGTCCGTTAGGAGAAGTTTCACTGTATTACGATTTATAAGAAAAACATTTCTTTTTTTATTGATAAATAGTTTTGAACTCAATTTCCCAAGAAAAAGTAAAACATATTATTGAAACTGTAACTAAATAAACTAGCAATAGAATTATCATAATTAAATATTATTATTTTCAGGAAGGAGCTGGAGAACAACCAACTCATTTTACACAAGATTTGGATGAATCTATTCAGGAAAGTGAGCCAACTAATCCGATAGTACAAGACACATGTACTCCACCTGAGGAAATTGCCTGTTCAATCAACTCACAAAAGAAAAAAAAACCTCCTGTTAGACCCCTAAACGAAGCAATGATAAATGTGATTCTGTGCTAGAAACAAATTAGCAACATTTTAAGAAGCCTAAGCCGAAAGAAGACATATTTGATATTCTTGGTAAAATTGAGAGAGATATCAAATAACTCTCAAAGATTGATAGCAGAAAAAACAATTAATGGCTGAAATGGGTCAGTTGAGTATGTCACATTCCATTCGTGATTCTTTTAACAGTGCCTACACCTGCATCTACTATGGGTTCTCCTACATCTCAGCATTTTAATAATAACAAAGGTGTTTTTTCTCAGCCTCATGAAACATACCACTTGCATTCTCCAGTAACTGAGGGAAGCGAAAGTTCCAATCAGTCACTAGCTTCATATATTTCAGGTTTCGGTGATGGCTAATTTACTTTTTAATATGTGTGTCAAGTCATTTTTGTATTTAGTGTTTTAATAATTTGTGTGTCACGATCTTATAACAAACAAAATTATAAGTTGTAATAAATTATTTGAAAACAACAAGGGTTTCACTTACCTTCAAATAATTCCTTTTCATAAATAGCACGGCAGGCTTCAGGAACTCATAACCTGTGGTGAAATTATAGTTGAATATTTGAGGTCTTCATAACTCCTTCCGGTTGCGAGGAATCGTAATGTTGCTGTCAATCTTTCGTGGAAGGATATAGCTTCTTTCATGATCGTATCCTTTTTTCTTTTTTATTAAAAGTGTTACGAGTGACAGAAGGTTCAGATAAGTTTCTCCGTTCATTCTGAGATAATGTTAATCACGCGCATATATCTTCAATTCATTTAGTACATTAATATGGGAATAGGTTTTTTTCTTTCATTAACCACTCTTTACACCACACATCAGTATTCTCCTTTCGTATTTTTCTCTAGACAAGGCAAAAGCAACCAAAGCAAGCGCATCGTCGTCCGAGGTCATCGCGACGCAAACTGACGCATGTTTAAGCATACTTGTATGGTGTGGTGTCGAAGGAAAATTTTCCGTGCTTGTACAAAAAGATTGATCGTGCATGCTTGGCAAGTTTGCAGTTATGTGTGTAGCCACCTTAAGTAGTTGTAGAACACTACTCTCCGTGGACCCGCAAGGAACTATCATAGTTGAACAGTGTGACCAATAATAATAATAATAATAATCTCGAGATCACGTTTACGAACATTTCCAATACTTTCCCAAATACAAGGAAGATAAGAGAGAATCAGGAGGTTTTTCCAGTCAGTGAAAATGTTTGATGATATTTGTGTGAGGGACGAAAGGAAATCTGGGGAGCTGAAATAGTATCAAACATCACAACCTAACTATCTTTTCCAGAATATTTCAGTATTGCAAAGCTACAGTTTTACTTTTTGAATACGCGTACAATACAATAATGTGTGTATCACCATAGTTCAAAAATACAACTTTTTTTTAAGAGTACCTCTACAAAGAGGACCCATTTGCGTGTTCTGGGTGAATAGGAACAACTTTTTTATCCATTTTAAAGAAGAAAGGAAAAAGTCAAAGAACTCTTAACATACAGATCAGCAAGTCATCACATCTTATTCAGTTCTATAAGTAACGACCTTACATTGGCGAAAAAGCCACTGAGGAGCTGAGAGGAATTCCATAGTAAGGCCCGAGTCTACAACAGTTCACAACGTTCATAAAGCATCCACGTGAGGTCACCGCAGAGGGCAAGGAAGTAATAACGTGGATTAAGTTCAAAAGTCGGATGAATGAGAACATGTGATGATTAGGGTTATTAGTAAGCATAATTACCAGGGTTCCTTTGATATCTCCCTATTTAAGCCCCACCAGCGATATAAAGCTACAGGCAAATACGGTCCCAAAATCTCCTCATTATGAAGGAACTTTACAGACTAGCTTTCCCACTTGCCTTTATATCGCTCACGTGTAATTACAGCGGCACTAATACCGCACCACGTAGATCATGGTGGTGGCACGGGTATGGAAGCTAGTCATTTATATAGGGCTCTTGCACATAAAATAAGGGATCATTCCAAGGTATTCGAAGATGCAAAACTCGAGACATATTACTACATATATTTTAATGTCAGCACTAAAATGAAATCTAAAATTTGAACCTGTCCAGGAACCATTTTTCTACTCTTACAGCACAGCAAGCATAAATAATCCGTGACAGCATAATTATTCGGAATTGCATATCCAATGCACACAAAAATGATAGTTCCATAAAAAGTATAATAGAACTGCACTTAAAAATGTATGTAATATTCAAGCTATTTATATACTACTATTAATATTTATAGCCGGCGAAATATGATTTTCTGTAGTAAAGGGATGCAGGGAAAACGTACACACGAGAAATTTGACACATAATTAAATTATTATTTATTCTACAATATAATATAATACTTTTTAAATTATATTTCTAAACTTCGTTATATTTTTATTTACTCCGTATTAATTAATCATGGCCTATATTAGCATCGCAAAAATAATAACTCCTGTTCACGCGACATAAAAACGTAAAGAAAATTATTTTGGAAAAATAATACTTCAAAAATAAGGGTTAAAAATTATTTGCTTCATCTTATTAATTTATTCTGAATCTTCGTGCGTTTCAGGAATGCTACACCATGTCCTACGAATTTTGATGAGTGGACTCTCCATACATTCCGTATGCATTCACCTGTCCTGTTAATATTTCAGTATAGGTCATATTTTATCTTGTTAACTTAGTAACGTCAATTGCGGTGAGTGAGTTGAACTAATAAGAATCAAAGATTTTCAAAACACATTAACTCGAGAAAAATAAACAAATAACACGTCATTTAACAGAAATGACGTCACATCAAAATATTTGGAGAAATCCTTTCCTTTCCTTTGCACTTGTATCCAACTGTCCTCTCATTGTAAAAGTGAAACAAATAAGCAGAAGAAGACCGGAAGAACGTAGGAGGCAGAGGAAAAGAAGAACAACAACTGAACGCGTTACGAGTAAAATCCGGCGAAGTGAAGGGATACATTGGAGACGCTTCCGGCAATATCGCTGGATTTAAGGTTCATTATCACGCAGCACGACACGTTCACGGGCGCCACCGCACGCGAAATAATTCCTAGTCGCAAGGTGGAATGGGTCGCCCTCGTATTCGCTCAGTAGCGAGTGCACGGAACACATACGAGACTGCACTGCGTTACATTTCCTACACCTCTGCAGACAGGAGTAGCTCATTTGTGGTCAACTAGGGGCGTGAGGGAAATTCGTTGGGAGGGTGTAAAATGACTTGGGAACCAAGTCGATTTATTGCATTGTTTATTTATTTACTAATTAACAATATTTCTATTTCCGGAATATTTCTAAGCGATTGTAACGTTACCTAATTAATTCAAAAGAATATCTCTAGTAAAAATGGCCATTGGGTGACCATGTCTTCCAGAGACTTGGCTTGCTAACACATCAAAGTTGTTTCATAGATGTTTATATAAGTGGGAAAAGGGTCTGCCAACCTCCGAGACACGTTGGGGTCCTACCATTCCATAATTTGGACCTTCTTCAAATATTTTCAAATTCAAATAACCACTAGCTTTTCACAATGAGTGGCGATGGGTGGATTTTAAGAAATTTCGTTCATTTTTTCGCTTTCAAATGTTTTCAAATTAGATGAGAATCCCCAATACTGTCAGAAAACTACGAGACAAAAAATCCCCTAGTACCAAAAATGTTAAAGGGAGCACCTTTTCGAATTTTTATAACGGCCCGACAATTTGGTTTCTCTGTAAAAGTTTCTAAGTTGCTAAGACTTCGGGAAATTGATCTGCGTTACTGTCATGGCATAACACAATATTTTGTGTATTTCGTCAATCCCAGAAGAAAAACAGTGTCAGGAATAAAATTGAACTTGTCGCATTATTTTTCGTCACTGAATTTCAAAATGAATACTTGCCAAATTTCAATTCTTTTGCGAGTGGTATTTTACGGAATGTCCCAAAACTGAGTATGTGTCCCTACCTTTTAGAAACTTTTCACTTCAAAACCTGCCTGGTCGGAACGAGACCGAGATGGGTTACGAGTGTTACAATTATATGTACGGATCTGAATTACGTTTAAGCATATTATGTTTCTGTATCCAACAATATCTGCGTCACAGATGTATTTCAGTTCAGTGAATAAAAAATTAAATTGAAAAATTAATATATGTTAGTATGTGCCGAGTAAGTATGATACTTGAAGACTTTTATTCATAATACCACGTTATACAGGGATAACGCGAAAGAGTCTAAAAGCTTTAGATTGTAATTTAAATACATACACTATTTTTCGGGATAAATGGGCAAATCGTTTACTGTGAGCAGGACACCCCAGCGAGTACGCGTGGCAGTCCGCAGAGAAAAGCAAGGCCACCCCTGGGGACGGACATGTCCTGTGCAGGTGGGCGAACAAATGAGGGAGACCGGAGGGAGGTCGACCAGCAACTCTGCGCTCTGCGTATGCCCCCGAGACAAGTCGCGAGGGAGGGAAACATGTGGCCCCAGCAGGTACCAGCTACCCATCAGCGAATAAATCCACCGCAACAACAGTATAACATTCCCACCCGAAATCAGGACTTCTCGCAAAGCCCAATGAACACTATTTT
Organism: Laupala kohalensis; assembly: GCA_002313205.1. Taxonomy (NCBI): domain Eukaryota; kingdom Metazoa; phylum Arthropoda; class Insecta; order Orthoptera; family Trigonidiidae; genus Laupala; species Laupala kohalensis. The sequence goes on from NNCF01129733.1 coordinate 601,240, forward strand.
TCATTTACCATAAGTGATTTTTTTTTCTTTTTGATTAGTTATTGTAAATTCACTACTTACACGCTGCAGTGAACTCGCCCATCAAGCAAGTGAAGAATCAGCGAAAACTACTCCTTTATTTGTGATACCAATTGTCAAACGGTGAAAGATAACTTTTTTGTTTGATATATTGATAACATTTCTGCACTAGGTACGATGGATAGAAAATTCTGGTAATATATTTCTAAATACTTTGTAAAATCTATGGAATAAAAATATTTCTATTCTTTAAAAAATCGAAACGAAATATTTACAGGTGTATTTCTTTAAGTCGGAATACAAAAAGAATACAATCCAAGTTTGTTATTGAAACATATAAGATTTTAATAAGCGAATATTTTTTAAGGATCAGTTCAAGAATAGATACAATTACTACCAGAGTACCCGCAGCACTGCTCACGTTTAATTTATAATTCTGATTAAGTTACCACAGTCATTTACTGAAAACATTATTCCTTATTACAACTCTTCAACTTGTCATATGAACAACAACATGATAATCGCGACGGACCGAGAATCGAAACTGAGACCTTGTAGCCACGAGCAGTGGCGGATCTATGATTAGTGATTCTCGATCTCAAAATTCCCTGACTTTCCCTGACCATAGGATTAAATTTCCCTGACTATTATCACACAACGTTAATATGAACGCAAAAATTATAGTAACAATTGAAGAAAAAACCATCCTAGAAGAAGAAATTTTATTAAAATGAAGTAATTTCATAAAAGGAAATTATAAATAATTCCTCAGTTAGTAAAGAGTCATTGGTCTGAGTCATTTCAATGGTATAGTCATTGAAAAAAAATAAAAATAAGCACACTTATTAGAAATATGAATAAAACAAAGCTATCACGCCCAGAGGTGGGTTGTTGCAACTGGAACTGCCTCTGGAGTTGAACAAGAGCTCGAGGTTAGAACGGTGACTGTTTAGTAGCAACTGTAGAACATTACAATGAAACCGTTACCACTTTAGCATCAGACTTAAGAGCTCCGATTGGAACAATCTCGCTGTCAAATCGTTGCAACTACGCGAACACTTCCATAAATTGTTGAAACAACTGTAAAAAGTTCCGTAAATTGATCTCGTAAACTGCCGAAACGATATGAAATGCGTGTAGTCAGAAGCACGGCGAATCAAGTTTGGATCGGCATGAGAATAAAATCGAAGTTACGTCAAACTGACATCTTACGCGATAATCAAAATGAATTAGGGTCAAACTTTCGTTTATAACGGTGCAAAGAGAAAACAAACTCACGCTCGTAGCAACTCATTATAACTTTAAAATATAAATAATGACACACTCGTTGCAACGAATGATTTCAACGGAACCGAGTGCGACTATCGCGACAGATGCACTGCAACGGAAGAGTATGGTGGTGGTAATACTTCAGAGCTGTCGCTAACTGGAACAGTCTGGAACAGCCTGTAATCACGTTCCATCAAGACTACTGTAAGAAACAACTGGTTGCTTTTACTACAAGTGAAGAAGCGCTTCCCGAGGCTTGAATTGTTTATTGACTGCTTTCAATCAAATTGAAGGGAAAAAATACAGAAATTTTTAATTCGGCGATCGTTCTTACATGCCCTGAGCAGTCAGCAAATTCCCCGACTTCTCCAGAAACACAAAATTCCCTGACTTTTCCCGGATTTCCCGGTTTTCCCGGTCACTTGCCGCCCTGCTCCCATTGGACCTGAACTCTTAACTGATTCAGCTCCACGTTCCTCCAGGCTACTTTCAAATCGGGGTTTCTTTGTCTAATGAAGTTCAATTTTATTGCGAAAGGTCTCATTGAAAAGCTGAAGAAAATACAACAGGTCGTATCTTTGTACATTTTCAGATATTTTTGCTTTTTAAGAGTATTTAGCAAAAAACTGTGGAAGTGAAAANTTGCTTTTTAAGAGTATTTAGCAAAAAACTGTGGAAGTGAAAAATCAGGGTGATGTGAATTAAAGATTTCATTCTCTAGAGTAATGCTACGACGGTGTTTAAAAACCGATCTTGTAGATGAGACCAAAATGAATAGTGAATAGAAAACGGACAATTCGAAAATACATTCATGTAAAACTTTTAGATTCTAAATACATAAAAATAATGCGTTTGGCGTTGGTTTAATTTTTGTACTGTTATTTTAGAAATAATTACCAAGTGTCATTCTGGATCGATATTGAAATAAAAAAGTCGTTGTTGTTAGCGGTAGTTTAGGGATAGGAAATGTTTAGAAAGGGAAATGGTTTGAATGAATTTTGTGGAATGTTTTGACGTTTTTTTTTTCGTATTTCTCGTGTTATTCTAGAATGTGCCATGCTGGATATATTCTGAAATAAACAATTGTTTCTTGTTAAGGGAAGATTAGGGATAAGAGATTTTTCGGTTCGCATAGACCTAAAATGAGATGAGTAAAAAATTATGGCGTTGAAATTTTTATTCTAGGCTGATTAGTTAATTACTGAATGCCATTCTAGCTTTAATAATTAAGTTAGCAGAATCATTGTGGTTTGAGGGTAAAAAATTATTAGTATGGTAATTAATTAGTAAGAAATAGGTAAAGAATTATGCCATAGATTAAATGGGATTCTGCTTATGTGGCCACGCTAGCTTAAGGTACATCATTTTCTATACACTTTCGGTCGATGGGGCCGGCACGGCATGGAGTTTGGAAACATGTTTATCGATCAGTAAAAATAATGGGTCATATTTATTAAATTATTTATTAATTTTTTAACATTGTTTTTTTGATTCTCATAAAAAATTACATCATTTCAAACTGGAAAAATGAAATATTACATTTCTTTATTGTTGAAAATACTGTTTAAATTTAGTATTATACGAAAATGTTTTTATATTGTAATGTATGACGGGGTATTTCCTAACACAATTTTCTATTTTCTCTCACTGAACATTTGTAAATAAAAGTGAAATTAAACCACATGAAATAAAAAACAATCTTCTTTTACGTATCGAGTAAGAAAAGCTTTTATGTATCGAGTATTCCATTTCCACCCTCCTCTTCACCAGTTCTTGCGAGGCAGTGTATGCGCAAGAAATCTAGATTGCACGAGCATACCGTGCGTGCATCGCACGAGCAATGAAACTCTTGTTACTAAGCATCTCCTATTCCATGTAGGTGAAGACCACGCTTTATGTGCTGTGCTGAGGAAAGCAACAGATTAAATATATTAAATAAATAAATTTATTGTCAAAAAACAGTACAAACTGCGTATGACCACGTGGAGGAAAAAAAACTAATTTACTCTCCGGAAGCAAGCAAGGGACCATCCCATCAATTCCGATCAAGGGCCCTAAGGCAGAGGCGGATTCAAAAATTTCATTCGCAGTATTATTAAATCAGCGCACGTCCATAGAACAGAGGTTTTCTTTGTCATCTCTATAACCCCAATTCGCAGTCTAGGTTTCACTGCAGTACTTGCTGATAATTTGTGAGTCGTGTCACATCAGTACCCGAATATTTAATTTAGCGTATTTCCTTCGTTACCTAACGCTACGTTCACAGCTTATTGGGTGAGAAAAGTTATTTCAAGAGATTTCTTTTAGTGGTAAGACTATAATAGGTATTACAGACAATAACGTCGGCATTGCTCGTGTAAATTTTGTGGTGTTTGCAGAAAAAATCATTACAAAACCATGATTGCATACAAATCCTTAGCTGCATCCAAGACTTCTCACTCCTCAGTCGCATCAAAATATATTACAAATATAACACACGTGTTCAGACATTTTCTAGAAATATAATGTCATTATACAAGTGGAAAAAGTGGACTCTGTACTCATCGTGCATTTTGGTCAAAACAAAATTTACGCCTCAGTCATTAAGTACACTGGAGACAACGAGGCATTTTTATACCAGAAATTACGTATCGCTGTCGATTGGCAGATCAATCGTGCTAGAAGCGCGAGTCTATAACAGGCGAGCAGCGGACTAGCAACGTCCCCACTCGACATGAGGCGGCTCTTCGCTCTCTCACTCATCAGCAGTCTTCACTGGAGTTAAGCACAGCACACAGTGGAACCCTTCATAGTGCGAGCTGTCTTCACCAGGCACGCGTCGCCCATTAGAAGGCACTAAAGCGACTTCTCCAAAAATATTAATCTGTCACTTTGTATTTCTTAAATTTAGGAATGGGCTGCTTACTCTAGGGAAACTATGTCTAGTAAAGGATTGATATAAAAGAAGATAGCGAGAGCTTTCGAGAGCTCATTTGTAATGTAACCTTCAACATGACTACGTCGTGAATAAAGCGTAGTAAAAACTTTTGTGTGTTTCATTTCTTCGAGCGATCTCGTGGTAAGAACCTGCGATTCGTCTAGTGAATCGGTCTTCCACGAACATAACTCTGGAACAGGCACTCGCTCCCGAGCAGCTCTAACTGGCTGGGCCGCAGTTCACTCGCACTCATCACTCGCCATCATTTGCCTCACCAAGCAGGCACTCGCTCGCGGTTAAGTTTACCGGGGCATTCATCACTCGCCGCACCACGTTGGCACGCTGCGGGGTGCACTCATCGACTTCTACGGTCCGCAGCACCAGAGCCATCTCGGCTCGTTGCTCACGCAGCAGCATCACCAGGCGAGCCATTCGCCGCATGGCTACCACGCCATCCACGCTGCACATCATCCCGGCGAGCTACGCTGCATGGCTCACTCGCCGCCAGTCGTCACCGGTCGCACGCACAACAATCACCAAGCCATCCGAGCTGGGTCCTATGAAGGAAGCTGGATGATCTCACCTCATCCCAGAGAATCTCAGCTTTGTATCACATTTACAACCTTCATATTTATGTCATGTTCATTATGTTATTAAACTGTCTTGTTGGCAAATTCAAGGTCTAAGCACACCACACCTCATTTTCCATAATTTGTCCAAACATTCTGGTCATTCGAACCTCGAATTACCTTCCCCGGTGTATAGATAAAGTTTCACGATAATTGTCTATACATTATGATCCTTCGAACCGGATATTATGTGCAGCTATTTTTCTACGGGAAATTGTCTCCACAACACGCATGATCTAAACATAACATTGAGAGAGAACAAATGTAATCAAATGTGTAAATGGGACAAGACGATCTCTTTCAGATGCCTAGTATTGGATGAAGGTGCAAATAGTTTTTCGTGGTGTAGTGTAAATTAAGGCAAAAACCCGAAAACATTTTTACCTCCTTTTCACCAATTTAAAAGCGAAATATCGAAAAACGTACAAATTGTATTAACAACGGTAACAAACAAAAACTGAGGAGATATCTCAGGTTGTGAGGTATAGTGGAAAGTCGAAAAAATTATATTTCATCCCTTTAAATCGATATTCCGAAAAATCCCTGGAAGTCCCTACAATAAGAAAGCAACATCCTCTCAGAATTTTGTTCCCATTTTAAAGGATTATCCTGTAAGTTGATAAACTAGTAAATCAAGACAACGTGAACTTATAAGTATTAGAAAGTAACTAAAGAAAGAGTCAGAAAAATAATAAGCTTTTGTCAGATATTTATTTTTACATATACATAATACCTCGCAATATAACAGAAAATTTACGTTTTCTTTGTACACGCACCCCATATGAAACGCCGTAACTCCAAAAAGATTATGTATCCCTTAGGATGTGGGGTGAAGAAAATCTGAAGGAGTGACGTAGATAAAAGAACCCAGAGATGGCCCTCCCCTCTACTTGGTCGGGTGACGCAGAGCAAGGAGCATCCTGGGATTCCGGGGAAGTCGAGTCGTCACCCTCAATGAACTTTCTTCTCATATTTACCATCACCATACCCACTGCCTTCCCACTGCATCATCCCCTTTAATTCCTCGTATCACGTTGCCTTCGTAGCTCACCAAACAACTTACGCACACTCACACTTCTACAAATTCCAAAGCAATGGCCGTATTCGATGGAGTCCAAGTTACTCTCCGAAGTTTGTAGTTCGAAACGCTAAAATCAGAGAGTCTTGCCTGTCTCATAATATTTATCCATTTCTGCCTCTCACTCAACTGCAGCAAGTCGCAACTCCTAAACTGTTACTCGCCCAATTTCAGCACGAATGACTTGCGATTAACGTTTTTTTCGATCGCCGTCTATTTGATCAATAATGAATTCCCACTGCGTACGTCTAAATCAGCAAATTACTACGGAAAGTCGTGTTTAGTCAATTCTTACATCACGCATAATTGCTAAATCAGATATTTATTTTACATATATATTTTACATTTATTATATTCAGAAGGGCTTACGTATGAATTCTAGAAAATCCGCTCTTAAACTGTGCGAGATTCGCAACTAGTCACAAATTTTGCAACAATCCAGAATTGTCTGGCGTATTTTTCTATACTTTATACTTTAACAGGATAAATAGAAGTATAATATTTTGCGTTGGAGATGGTAGACAATCACGGCATCAGTGAAATTTAGAACAGTTTCGATTTCTAATCGAACGGAAGGGTAATCGTTTATGAATATATTCCCTGCAAAACTATTTGAGACGTCTCAAAAAAATTACCCAGGAATTTTATTTGTGTCTTGAAGGGATCAGCAGGAAAGTTAGTGTAAGGGCAATCTGACAAAGTTTACGGACAGCTTGTCTATAGCCAGCACATTAATCGAGACAAACTGACGTTTGCTGAATCGATAGGTTCGCATTTGTATTATAGTTTTAATCAAACTATTGATACTACATATGAAAGTAAATAAGTTGTTTTGTCATATCTTTCTCATGAATAACTGATCCATGGTAACACATTATTTATGTCAGACTTCCGTTCTACATGTTCTTTGCGTCTCCTCAAGGTAGAAAATTTAACAAATTGGAATTGTTTACTCAAAACCTATGCGTTCAAGGGGGATTTTACGAAATAGAGTACAGGAAATGACATAAAAGGCCTATACGCCTTGATAAATTCCAGAGTCCCATCAGCAGACATTTCACCTTGGTTTCCCTTTGGTTCTCCGCCAGCGACACTACTCCTTCCTCGCTCGCACCCAAAGCCCGGGGCCATGTTACGTCACGAAAGCGTATTTCGCTCCCAAACGGAGAGCCATGTTTACCGCAACGTAAAGTCGCAGTTTTATTAGCTTTCCCCTTCAGAAACTCCAACAGGAGCAGCAGCAGCAACTCATTAAGCGCTGAACGGATTACAAGGCATTTTTCCCCAGCCTTCTTCCCTTCCCCCTACGACCTTAGAATAAGCTGCGGACTCGTGTCGACGCGGGGGCGTGTCCCTCGCAATGGAGTGATGCGTCTGTTCGTCGGTCTTTGTGACGGCTGAGATTGCGACTCATCCTCATTCACGACCGGTTGACCCCTCTCAACAGAAGCATCCGAGCGGAGGGACGTCAACTCGTCTCATCAATGGTACATAAAAATAGAACTCATTCAACGATAAAATTAGTCTCTATGAAACTGCTTTCTCGTCTGATGTAAAATACTCAACACGTATACATCACTGCAAATTATGACAGGGTTTCTACCCCACTGGGAATTCTTAATAATACGTATGTTGGCTCGTTCCTCAATTCGTTATGGGCTATTGTCTTCGTGACGACAAAAACATGCGTGGAAGAATTTCTCTCTTCTACTCCTGTCATTCTTAATCAATTGTCACAAATAAAGTATCCTTATAAAGATTATTGTTTGTACCAGAATAGGGTCGTCTTTTAATATTTTAACTATGCACCGTTTCTTTTAGAACTTGTTTTAAAGTACAAAAAGAATTTATTTTTAGTAAGTTCCAAAGTGGTCTATTTTTTTGTGAGGCTTTAGGTCTCGTCAACGGCAAGGTCATTAGAGCCCTTCTAAGTGGTCTTACGTGACAATACTTACCGCTCGATGATGCTATGCAGACTATACAGAATGTTGTTAGTTCGTAAACTACCTCACAGATGACGCTACTCACAGGTCAATAACTAGGATAAACTTTGAAGTACACGTTTATTATTAATTGATTCAGCGTATTTACCTCATTACTGGATTGCCGTAATTTGTATGTCATTTACTACATTCACGATACAGTGCACTCACTGATTCGTACTCTCATACTAGTACAATCTTCGCATAGAACAACTAGTCTTTTTACCAACAATAGTTTTCTCCTCATGATATTTTGACGATTAAAGGTATCAATACCTCATGAATTCACGTAACATACAATTCTAGTATCGATACTGTCGAGAATTATGAAGTTCGCATAAATATCTCGATGCACATAGTAACCAATTCAAGCGTTAAATGTACGCATTACAAACTGACACAGCGCATCTTCCACCAAAATCTATTAATATATAATGACAAGAAATTTGGAGAGAAAAGTAAAAATATATGAGTGGACTTTCGGTATCGCTGCCTGGAAACGTTTGCTTATCAGCGATTGGTGTAGCGGTCGTTTAAAAAACCGAATTTGACTTTCAATTAAGTTAAATAACATTTTTTCCAGTTAAAAATTTGAAGAAAAAAGAGAACAGAAATAAGATATTAAACTTTGAAATTCCACCGAGAGGGTAGCGAGTGTTTTACACTTTGTTCCCTATTTATTTAATTTCAATTTGGAGAATACGGTTTTAATATGTAAAGACGTAGTTACATGAGCAGTAAAAAAGTCGCAGTGTCGGACGACATAAGTCCGCCGTAGGAATATATTGCTTCTTATGGATGCAGACACACGAGTGCCGTGCAATATCAGAGAGGAGCCACGCGAGTTGAAGAGAATAAGGCGCATAATTTAATAATACATTTTCATATTGTAGTTTGTAATGGGAACCCAACGACATAATATTCTTCATAACACGTTCATAGCATTTTACGAATGATAAGCGAAAACATTGCAGTAAAAGCACGCCTACAAAAACACATGTTAACAGAACGCACTAGAAAAGATTTGTCGATGGAACACTCACCCAAATACGAGTGTCACGCGGCGTGTTCCAATTTTGTTGCATCGAATGTATGACTCGTTTCGCAAAGGCAAATTACAGAGGTAGCCATCCGACTAGTAAAACATTGAAACGAATTTATAGGTCATAAATGAGCGTGTAAAGAGTCACTAATGCAAGAGCCGTGGACGGAGATAAGCCATCGACACGAAGTCAATGAAATGTGGCAATTGCACCATTCAGAATTGCTCTAGGTCACAATGACGGCAACGGAAATAAATCTCTTTCTTGTAAGATTCATTGCCTCTCTAGGGAGACGAAGAAGTATCATTATTTTCGGCCTCTAAATGGAATAATAATATATTATCAATAGCTTTTTTCATAAGTGATACATGAAAAAAGTCGGGTCGATTTACCTTTGGGAAGGATACGAGAAATGTTTTTGACTAGGATCTCTTGAAACTTATTTGGAAGAAATACTCCAATACATTCATGTTTTCCAGTTTACAAAAATAATTGATGAGTTAAATATATTTTTAACACCATACGTCTCTTCGCAATCTCTTCAATAGCCATGTTCGAATGTTCATATAATTATTTTAATCAATTGCTTCGCAGAGCAGAACTTTCTCAATATTCTTGACGACAAAATTAAGTCAAATAACAAGTTTCCACATGTGTTCGTTTCGTTCTTTGTCTTCCACGATAGAACTTTTGAGATAACAAGATCAACTCATGTTTATAATCGTATACTACTGTTTACGTCAATTTTGTATGTCTATTATAGTAAAATACATTATACGACCTTAGCTGCACTCCACAAAAATTTATAGCTAATGATTTAAGCATCATAACGTTTCAACCCTGTCTGAGGGAAACTAAGGTCGTATAAAATATGTAACAACAATATAGAGTTAAGAAATAGTATAATTTTGACCACTGGACCTATTAACTAATTCACATTATTTCATGTTATGTATCTCAATTTTTGTTACACCTGACGAAGGGCAGGTAGTGCATTCCACACATTTTTTCTTTCTTCCACAAGCCCCCAGAGTATAGTATCGAATGGTCATTGATCACGTCTCATCATTAGATGGGAATAACAATTAATTGTAGAGTTATCTCCGCATGTATGCGTACCTCATAACCCGTGCAGGGTGGAACACCGGAGACAAATCGTGAAAGCGGCGAGTCAAACGAGAAGCAATCGCAAACTCAACGTCCTCACGGTCTCCAATCAATCTTCTAGGGTCAGAATCGTACGGACCTAGTGACCTGTTTCTACAGGAACACAAGACTGTTCATTCTGCGGGTCAGGGAAAAATATCCATCAATCTGCCACATAACCTAGTAACCTTATGATTATTCACAAGGTGTTGCAAAACATCTAGTATACAACAGTCCAATAAAACACGCTATAAACGTGTACTTTGTGATCCATTCCCGTCGAGTCCAAGCTCAGTAAAGGTTCTATCCACGCAGATGTGACCTTCACCCAAGGAGATCTCTCAAAATGAAGAAGGAAAATGATGCCTTACATTTTTTGGTTCAAAATTCATCCAACAAAATACTTTTTATATCATGTGAATACTATATCTGTGTCTCCCAGGAATAGCCAGGTAACTGCATTTTTTTTAAAACAAAAAAAACGAGATAATGTGTCACAAAAGTTTGATTTGTGTGTGTGTGTGCAAAGTTTCATTTGTATTAGTATAACGATTCAAAAATGTATATTTTTCTCTAATCGAGTAGTAAAAATTCACGTATACAAACCATAAAAAAGAACAGTAAACACCAGTTACTTATACGTTAAACAGGAATAAACAGGTTACTCCAATACAAATTTTCTTTAAAAAGAAGCAAGTTACTTACATATATATGAGTACAAACTTCAGAATTCCGACAAACTGGGTAAAATTACAAATACTCAAATAGTCAAGGTAAACAGGAAATTATTTTTTCTTCATTTTTTTAAGTAAAAAATATAATAATAATAAAAATATAATTTTATGTAAAATCGTAGTTTTTCATCTTAGCTTCGAAATATTACAATAACACATAATATCAAAGTTAAATGCTAATGTTGGTTTATAAACCAGGTTAACCTGGTTTATAAAGTATACCTATTTATTGCTGGAAGTCACAAAATTAATTTTCCTCGAAACCTAAAAGAGTGCTGATTTGTTTGTTTGTTTTTTGTTTTTTTTTGCGAATTTCATCTTCAGAGTCCCAAATACATCAATTAAGCATGAATTTCAGTCAAGCGAAACCAAACCTTCTCTTAGGATTGTATTATACGTAAATTTCACACCCGAAATTCATGTAAACCTTCACTTAGAGATTTAAATATTCACCCTCTCCCTTGTATATACATTTATGAAGAAGTCGTATTTGTTAAGACAGAACTATTAAAATCCCACCTCTGCTTTAGAAGAAATAATCTAGTTCACGAACACAACACTCGTAATAAGGCGTCCTGGCGTGTCGTCATCGTCCTGGTGTGTCAATAAATATTTGCCAAAGAGGCGCATATCATTCCGAAATAATTTTGTACAATTCCCTTCCTAAAAATATAAGATATAAATAAATTAAATCTCTTTAAATTTAAATGTAAAAGAATTTACAGATTTTTATAAAAGAAGTTAATGAGTTCCAATTACCTAATAAATATTGTTTTCCATATGACTTCCGATGATGTAAGTGATGTTAATATCTCTTATACTTATCACGCCATTGTTATAGTACTCTAGATACTGATTAAATTCCTTTTTTCTTGCATGTTGTTCTTGCTCCTTTTTGTTTTTAATAGTTTATTTCTAACTGCACGCAAACCCGGCCCGGGTCTTTCTCCAGCATTCCTCCGGGTAGTGGAGGATTTTTCTTGGACAGAATGTCATTAATATTGCTTTATTAATCTCGAATTTTTACTACATTTTTACTGCACAAATATCTACAATTTATTTTGGAATAGAAAATGGATAACAGTAAGTATTTATTAAATAATTTCTTTTATAAATATTAAATCCGCCACTACCCTTGAGACCTTGATCGGAATTGATGAGATGATACCTTGCTTGTTTCCAGAGAGTAACTTAGTTTACTGGTCATGCGCAGTTTGCAACTACTTTTTTGACAATAAAGTTTATTATTAGGGCAATTTTTAGACACTGTTGGCTGTAGTTGAATTTTAATCGATGACTGAAATTTAAAGATATTGTAAATGTACAGTGAAACACGTCTGGTTCCAATAGTGAATCAGATCCAATATAATGTCTGGAAAGTTATATATGATAAAATTTTCGTAAGTAATAACGCGATATATTCGGAAAGTCTGGTTAACATCCTCAATTGAAGTACTAGACTTTCCGTACTAGTGGTTTAGACAGGAATATATCGACTCCCATTTTTCAGACATCTTCAAAAACATTGAACAGAAAAAGAGCCAAAATGTTTTTGTGAAATACATTTATTAATAATTTGTATTATAATCAACAATGCATTGGATTTTTAGGAACGTATTCGTACTAATGACAGTAATTGATAGAAATTTTTCTGCGAACTTATTTGAAGTCGATAAATGTAATAAGTCTACAGCGTGGTTTTACATCGTGTTTTGGAGTTCACACTTGGATGATGAAAATGTAATTATTTCTTTACATACGTAAACAATTTCTGGTTTCACGTTCTGTTTATTCTTTACTGTCCCGGTTGCGCGGTGCCTTGATAGAATTCGAAACATTTTCGTTCTCAACACTCAATACTCAGTGATGAACAAAGAAAAGCTACGTCATACGTTCTTCAAATGACACCAAGAACATTCAATCATTTATTTGCGAGGTTCTCTCCTCCGCACTATCATTCGGGTGAGGGAATTGGGAAGGAGAGATAATAGTTTGCCAGGGAACTTATGGCACCGAACTGACAGCGTTTTGGATTAGACTAGGGAAACACCAACTTAAAATTTCACCCTGTTCGGTCGAACGGGAAAACGAACCATCACATTTTAGGGAATAGTTTTTCGGCGGGTTCTTATCTCAGTAAACAAGTGGTTTCAACATTACTCCCCTGCAAAATCGCTGTCCAGACATCGCGTCGGCAACACCTCAGAACTCGAAGCAGCGACGCGGCGTGGACCACAATCCGTTACGGGGATAAATCAAAGTCACTTGTGTAACACTCCGCCACGGAACTCTCCGGCGGCGCTGACCCCAGATGAACGATAAGCGTGAGTCACTTGGGAAAACGATCGTATGCACGTCGTAAAGCTCAAAGGATAATAATAAGTGTAGTACACATCGAACGGCCTTCTTTCAATTGCGCAACTTCTACTCAATACCTGTTTATACGACGAGTAATATTGACACGTCATAAATCTCAAAAGAAACAACTGAGGATTGCACAAGAAATGTGGGTCCGAAGTAATGAAGTTTACAATGAACGAGTAAAATGTTTTGGTGATCCTTCGAAAGAAAATATAGCAACGAATAAGGAAGATATATTTGCACTGCATGGAGACAACATATGGAAATACAGGGAGTAACGATACTCTTAATAGCAAGTCATCGCGATTGAAAGGTAATGGATATTAACCAAGAGTTTCAGGATTATCCGAAATGTGAACATCGCCTACTCTCGAACTGCCACACGAAAAAATAATACTAATGGCTATTATTCATTACTGGACTTCATACTTGATTAACTTCTAGTTAAACATGTTCTATTAATGCATCGTCAACGCCCAAGTGAAAATTGGGACGGTCGGGCTTCGGGAGGCATACATGCGGCCAAAGCAGAACGCCTCGGATTCGTGTCCCGGTTCATCCCAATTTCCACTTGGCCGTAAACGATGCAAGCTTCCATCCCCAAATAGGCACTCGGAAGTTGAAAGTTAAAAATTGTTTTATTAATGTAGCAGGCGGCTGTTGAAGCGTTCAGCCCCCACAATTTTGTTGGGGATTGCTTATGAATTGAATAGTTTAACTTGAATGAGTAAGTATTAAAAAATATGCTAACGTTTGTTACGTTTTCTAAACATTTCATTAGTATGTCTCCATCTACACACACTGGATAGCGATAAGCTTTGTAGCGAAGTGAAGTGGCGCTATCTTCTATCTTACCACTAACATGGGTATTAGAGAGTAAGCATGAAATGACGCGTACTTTGACTTCTCTGAGATTCTGTTCGAATACTCCGAATAAATTCTTTGTTTTCCCTCATTATTTTTTATACTTTCATTTTCCTACATTTGAAATATACTTCATTATTACTTCCAAACATGTAAACATGTTTGAATTCCATGGTTCCCGCCGAAACTTGGAGGAAAAGATATTAGTAATAAACCAATGCACTAGACCACTGGCATATATGGACAAATAATTGTTTCTGACAATCTGTTAAGGACAATCCTTAACATTAACGTGTACTGTTAATTATTTTATACAGTTTTAATTAAATAATTTTTCTAAGCTAAATACACTTACTAATACACACAATACATTAAAACTGAAGCCCATCATTCACGAAAGTAAAAAAAGAAATTGCGAATAAAATTTGAACACAGACCCTCCAATATCTCAACCACAGCACACCTCTCAAAGGACCATGGTCCAGAAACATATAAGAGCGGCCAGAAAGGTTTTATCCCCTGAAAGACAATACAGCGCTTATTCTATGAAGATCGAGGATTAATTACGCGAAAAAAAAACCTCGCGCAAAGTTGTACTACATGAGGTATAACGTTTCAAATATATGAATACGTAGAAACAAATTTATATTTTTGAGCGGTTAATCGGTATCTAATTGTATTTTAGCCTGATTGTTTTAAATACAGACCTGCTAAGTTAATATTGCATCACATTGATTACGAATTTTTTTACATTTGTAACGTTTTTTTTTCATAAAAAAGTCAAGATTGACCAAAAATAGATAAGATGGTCCAAATTTCTTAAAATATGGTATACGGGTTTACGAATATACAGTTTTTTTTATAAAAAACCGTCAGAAATGTAAAAAATCATGATCAATGTTTTGAAATATTAACTTCGTAGGTCTGTATTTTTTAAATTCGGCTAAAATACAAACAAATACTGGTTATCAATCGAAAATTAGAAAAAAAAATTCTAAATATTTATATTTTCAAAATGTCATATCTTCGTGAAGCGCAACTTTGCGCAGGGTTTTTCCCGACCGTTTCTAGACCATAGTCTCTCGTATCTTTTGAAGCAGTGCGTGTGAGAGAGAAGGTGGAATCGAGAGTTGGCGTCGCATTTAGCTCCAGCATCCTCCGCCTCTCGTCCTCATTTACGCCATCGACCCAGCGGTGAACCGCATCAGCGCCACAGACGCTCGGCCAACGCCACGGCCACTCATGTATCCCCGCCTCCGTTCCTCGCAAACACTATCATAAAACTAACGAATGTGCACCACCACTCGACGTTTATGATAAAAATGCCACGAATATGTTTTCAATTTCCACTTCGTGTTATACATAAAGTCATGCAACTCCACTCAGAGAAAAGGAACACCAGAGAAAAGAACATGAACGGGAACTGTGTTTATCAGTTTATAATAAATTAGTAGCAATAAATTAGTTTCTTCTCCTTAACATGGCCGTAGGCAGTTTGTCATAGCTTCTGGGCAATATATTATATTACATTATTACTTTATTTCCTGCCATGATGTTGATACAGGGCTTGTACACAGTGTAGCCAACACTTTTACTTCGTCATCGTCGATAAGGGTAATGATAAGTGTACCTCGCGATTTGTTGGCAGTATTTTCGGATTTCAGGGAACTTAATTCTATTGCCAACATCGGTCATCAATTCAATTCACTCGCAATCGTCATGCAATTTTGTTCTCATTGCGCCGAGAGTGGGGAACTAATATTACTTTCTGTCTTAGTTTGTTCTGTTATTAACTTGTATTTTTTACAGCTTTTGTGGCTACTATAATGTTAATTCAGATATCACTTAAATTCGTAGAAGTTGGCAATTTGTGTTAGGCAGCCATATTGCATTATTTTTGGTAAAGTTACATGTCTTGGAGAATAGAATTGAATAGCTAATCTATAAAATCATGTGAGAACCAATAAAGTTCTAATGAGAGCACACTGTGATACATGAAAATGACCGCGACTTTAACCCGGAAACTCCAAACAGGAATCCGAAAAAGAATACTACATGTGAACTGTCAATGTTACAGTCTGCAATCTTAGTGTTTCCTGCTCAGAAGTTGAATTGAAGAGAATGTTACCAAAAGTAGATAAAATATCCTTGAAAAGCCTCACTGAATTTCAAGGAAAATAATGAAAAACGTGTTCAAATAATAATTTGAAGGATATACGAAAATATATAATAAAAATCAAGAAGACAAATTTCTCCTAATCTACTAATTTAAAAAAATATTTTACAATAATTTCGATACTTTTAATTTAAATTATCAAATGCACAAGAGCATCAGGTATGGATAAAAATTTTGGACGTAACGTGTGAATTACAATACCATAATTCATAAAACAATTAATTACGTCCCAGAATTCAAACTTAGAAAAAAAAGGCAATTCTTTTTTGTTTTTTCGAAGTTCAAACGCTACCATCCAATACAAACAGACAACACGTTCTTAGACACCACAACAAATAAAAATGCAGTTACCTCGTGAAATACGAAAGATCAATCATCAAAGCAATAATGTCTCCATCCTCCAAAACGCATCTCAAAATTTTCGAAGATAAATACACTTTAATTTTTCATGACTTAGGACTAGTAAAACTATATTTTTATTTCTTTCATTTACTACAATTAAATGAAGTTAATCCTATAGAAAAATATATTTAATATAATTTTAAAAGGCATTTGAAAATGTATGGCATTAACGTCCCTAATTATTTCTATATATATGAAACTGCAGAATTGGAGCAACTAAAGCCGTTTACTAATATCTCCATTAGAAATTTATTCAAAATGTTTTTCTCCACAAAATAGAATTTTCGTATTTTTTGAAATTGTTAATTCCATAATTTATACCATAGTCATATTCGTCGTACGAGATATTCTACAGAATATATACCAGTATTTCAATTTCTTCCGCAGGAAATGTTTCGTTAAACAATATCATTCACGTTTCTTTCTGTCAATAAACCACATTGAAATGATACCTTTACAATATCAATAAATAGCATTTGATTGTAGAACGAACTGAAGTAAATTCGGGTAGATCTGGAGGGGGGTATCTAAAAGAGTAAGAAACAAAAACATCGCTGCCTCTCCCGATTTCCGATATTTATTTCCTGAAGCAACTAAAGTACATTTCCATCTTTTCGAACCGGAGGCAGATTAATACATAAATATTCATCTAAATTGTTAGACAAAACTCGATAGGATAACAATATTTCCCCTGAATCAAGAAAGAGAAAACTACAGTCACGTAGTGAACTTAAAAAAAAACAAAAAAAATTTACAATGTACGTGTCAACAAGTCGACGTCAATACACGTCATCGAAAATATTGGCGTGAATATGTCTCTATAGAAAAATAGCGACTGCGTCGTAAATACGAGTACGGAAATAATACACTGCCAACAAATACACTGCATTCAGATACTAATAATACAAGTACAGAGCAGAATTTCTGAACACAATGAACATGAAAGCTACGAAAAATGAAACCCGAATACAATAACTCTATTCAATGAACAGCGAACACCACAAACGCAACTGCTATGCGAAAGACCACCCACGTGAGCGAGAGTGCAGCAAGAGACTTCGGACGGAGTAATAGTAACCAGCAGAGTCACCCGAGTCAAAGCCTGCGCCATACAGTAGACAATGCGCCAATCCCTTTGTTACCGCAGTCAGTACTAAACCTCCACTTCATCGTCGCGTTCCTCCACCCCCACCTCCCTGCACTCCCACACCGAACCACCGTCGCGGCGTCGATAACGCTGAATCGTCATTTCCCATTGCTAAAAGGGGAGATTAAGCGCCTAAAGCTACAACAGCGCCTTCTCAATTGGAGGAGGATTAAATTCGCCGGCGGATTATCCTTGATTAAGTCCAAATAATTATTTTTCTTATTACAACGAGCAACCTCCGACCTTCTGAAAATTGAAATTCAGTTAAGAACCTAATGATTTTCATCTCACTTTTTTTTAAGTTCATCAATTTCCCGATATTTGATTCCGATAACATTGAGTGTCTCGAGATTTTTGCGGAGTTAAATCCATCCACTGTTCTTTACGAAATTGACGAAGGGAAGGTATAAAATATCGGGGAAATGTGAACCTGCGACATCGCTCACATGGATTTTTGAATATTTGAACAAACAGTCTTCTCGTATTATTTATTTCCTTATATTTATTGTTTTGAATGGTGTAAGTACCGCATGAAAATACGATGTGCAGTTTAAAGGACGAGGATCTGGTCAATTTTCCCATCAAGGAGACAAATCTTGTAATTTCGCTTCTTTTTAATGAAGATTTTTACAATTTTTCTATTGTATATGCACTGTAAGTTATATGAAACACTTTAAATTACACATAAGTGAAAATAGCATGAAAAAAGCGATAGGGATTATTCTGCAATCCGATAACATACAATTCTCCTCTTCTTTCACGACTTATCAACTAAGGGCTCTAATGACCTTGATGTTGGTGAGCCCTACACCCAAAGAAAAAAACACCTTACCAACTTTGAACATAAATAAGGAATAATTAAAACTATAATTTTTAAGAGGTTCGTAAACATTTATTAAGGGCTCTAATGACCTAGAGCGTTAAATACCCAGTAAAAACATTTATTTGAATTTATGATTTAATAATTTCGTAATTTATCAGAAAATTGAGGGAGGGAGAGGTTTTACCGCAGGCCATCCCCTGAAATTTATCACTGGATATTGAGAATTAATTGACGAAGAAATTACTTCAGAGTTTTGCCGAGGATAACGCGCGAGTCTCCTCAGTCTTCAAACGCGCTGAAGCAACGCGCCTCAGCCGCGTCCTCTTCCCAAAGTGTGTAATGAATTTAGAGCTCTCTATTTTGTTCTTGTTTATGACTCACGATTACCGCAATCGTCCCTACCTCCCGTCATTTCGCGTTCTTTATTGTCCTCTCGTTCGCATATTTTATTTGATTCTGCTTACGTCTCCCGACGGAACCATTAGTAAACAACTAGCGAGCGACGGATCGCGTATCTTTGGAGTACTTTTTCGTAATGATACGCAAGGAAAATGTGATAGAACTGGGTAATGTTTCTCAAACAGTGGTTCATAAACCTCCATAGAGTTCATGAATTCTTCCCAGAGGTTCGCCAGATTTTTTCCCCAATGATTATTTTGTTTACTTCTCCTCTGTTATTTTACTTCTCAGTTTTTATCATTGTAAAATGAAATAATTAGTTTCGTGATCATATGCATAGTTATACTGGAATCAAATTCATAAATAAAACTGTCGTAAGCGTCTGCGGCCAGCGTCAGCGGTATCTTGGCTTCCAGCGTCATTTGTCGAAGACCCGACCTTTGGACCTCCATACTGAGGTCTTCGCACTGATATAAATCAAACGTTAAACAACTAATTTTTCCATTAACTTTTAAAAAATTCTCTATGGGTATTCTGCTACTATTAACGTCCATTATATAATCTAATTAAATAAATAATTAATAACTTACGACCTTTTATGGACGAATAATATTTATATTTTCTGTGAAGAGCTCACAACGTTTCGACTTGGATTTTAGTGGTCGTCATGTGATCAAGTAATAACAAAATTATTACAGTAAGCATAACAATAGGGTAAATGAACATGACATAAGCAGAAATATGGGTATTGTCAAGTTGCTGCTCGATCGGACGAAACTCGTGGAACTACTAAAAATTTCCAAATTTTCGACGAGAAAGAACTACCGATAGTGAAGGGGTCAATTGATACATTCAAACTATCGAGAATTTCGAAATAGACAATTCTGCAGAACCGTGGTTTCTCTGTTTTTCTTTCCACAACGATGTTTTCACCGGAGAGCAATGAGCCGCAATCTCAATCTTCTCTTCCCCGTAATCCCATCTTCCGTCGTCGCTTGGAGCCACACACGAAGACGACGCGACGCAGGGAGAGAAGAGAAGAGGTCGCTGACGTAGACACGGCACGTGGAGAACGCGCGTGTCGGCACGCGGCCACACGTCTCGTCTCGCTCTTCGCAAACGAGCGGGGCGCGGCAGCAACGGATAGGCGATGCAGGCGCGCAAGCGGCACGAGCGCACGCACGGGAGCACGGCACAACACGCCATTGTGCTGCTCAAGATGAAATGATTTAGAGACGTGACCCTTCGAGAAACTGAAGAAAATAAAGTCTTGATCTTAGAGAACGATGAGTTTGTTTGGATTATGAAGGTTTAGGCGGTTTGCAAACTATTCCGTTTTATGGTTATTCATGAAACCTATCGAATCCGTATGAAACGATGTAGATGAGACCGTTTTTTATCATCTGATATTATTTTCTCTCTGGTCTTTTTTTTTTTTTTAG
>NNCF01129733.1:621733-654202 GCA_002313205.1 Laupala kohalensis
CTTTTAGGTAAAAACTGGGAAATACCGTAAAAATGTTCATCGTTGGAAAGGGATATACGGTAACATTGATACGGGACAAGTCTTCATTCGCATGCGCTGGGAAACCATACTACAAAACGTTGCTTTTCGTACTGACAGAGAAACAGGTGTAGGAAAATGAACTTGAAAATAAGTACACTACGGAATTTCCAAGCGAATTAGTTTCAATTCTGTAACTCGAGTTGTAATAACATTGAATCTTTCTTATTCCTATGAATCTTCCATGTAGAGTGATTAAATATATATGATACTTTTTTATTACCCGATTTGAATTAACACTGTGCTTGGTACCAACCGAATTGACCTATTTCACGCTAAACTCTTTCTACTCATGTCTTTAAATCTCATCCTTCCTACGCCACTTCATTCCGATCCCTTTCGCCAAGCATCCTTCTCACACTTCCTAGAGCCCCCATAACTCACTCCACATGGTAATAGATCTATAGACCCCAGTCATTCCGATCTAGAGAAACTCCATTCCAACCAACTTTCTCTCCATCTCCCTTCGACTACCTCTCAAGTGTCTTTTGTCTTAGAAAACTACCATCAATTTATCACCCAAATCTCTTCCACTTACATAAAGCGTATGGGTCATCCGCCTATACTACCTTCAGTCATTCTACGTAAGTCCGCATCGACAAACTGCACTCTTCTCCACTCTCCAATTTCCTTTATCATTATCTTCTTTACGCAGAAGTTCCCCTTTATTCTCTAAACGTTTACATGTTCAATATCCCATTCCCCGAGCCTCGTCTTCCTAATACCCCAGTCTCGCAACACACTCTACTCCTTTCCCCATCCACTTTCTCTTTCTTCACCTTTACCTTCATCTTCTCTCGCCTCTTTTCTTACAACTACGTGTTTCTACCGAGGTCGCAAATCCACCACGATTGGCTTCATCCTCGCGACCGGAATACGCAAATGAGCGAGAGATCAAGAGCAGAAGGAGCACAAAGTGCGTCACACACGCGTGACCTATAGAACAAGACTGAACGCTCTCTAAGGGTCACACCACAAGACCTATGAGGGAAAGAGGTTCACCTAAGACGTTCCAGTTCATTCAGTTACGTCAAGAGTCATGTCAACATCAAGAGAACATTTCCAATAAAATCTGGGTATCCTCAACCAAGGTTTCGTTTAATTACAAATTTATACATATTTCTAGGTCAAGACTATTTCTCCCAATCTAATACTGGCAAAAATAGAGATAATTATAGGTCAACCAATTATTGATATACCACGTCTCCACAACAAACCTATTAATTATCTAAAACTGTATTTCCATGAGAACAAGATAATTGGGGAAGTTTTTATTCCTTTTAACAAACGAAATTTTGTTAATAACAACTTGATTAAAATACAATGTTGAATCCGACTGTTATTAGAGATGTATAACTATCGCTGCAACCCAGCGGAATCAATCAACACCAATACTCCCAGGAAAGTAGCACGATGGTTCACAAGAGCCATAACTCCACGAGGCTTCATCTCAAAAGACCAGCTTCATATCAAAAGTTTAAACAAAAGTCTTTATTTTGAAGCAGCTCGCGGGATTTTTTGTAGTTGGTTGTAGTTACCTTGTAACGTGATGTTACAACAATCGACATGAACAATTCAAGAGTTCATTAAGGAACGGTTACTCATAATTTAAAACACGATTTTGTGTTTTGAATACTTATTAAAGGTAGAGTAGTATTTTGTAGGAAGTCCTCGGTAATCATGAACCATCAAAATTCCTTCCCAGAATTTGTCAAGTAAGAAACTTTTCTCGGATAAAGTAAAGTATCCACGTTAAAATTTTAAATCAAAAGGATAATGAATTCCAAAAGAGCATGAATGATCAATAAAAACACGTATAAAAATCCTAAGCTGTTAGTCATGAGGGTTTACATACTATAAGAACGTCCCAGCCGCAACCCGCACCACATCGAAGATGCGCAGGTAACCTATGAATTAGGAGCGCAATGCAAATAAGTCATGTGACTGCACTGAAAATAATGCAATATGGCCGCCTTACACGAATTGCCAACTTCTACGAGTTTAAGTAATATCCAAATAAATACTATTTGCCGTAAAAATATTATCAACATAACAAACTAAGACATAAGGTAATATTCGTTCCACAGAAAGTACAGAATAGCGTCACAAAAGCAAGTAAATTGATATGGCGGCCGATGTCGACCATAGATTTAAGTTACAAGAAATTCCATAGTACTGCCAACATAATGCGAGGTAGACTTATCATTACCCTTATAGACGACGGCGAAGAAAAAGTGTTGGCTACACTGCGTGCAAACCCTCTACCAATATCGAGCAAGTTAGACTGACAATAAGTGAATAAATTAATTTATAATTTATTGTCAAGAGAGCAGTTACAATCTACCTTTAACGATCACGTTAAAGACTATACACTGGTTTATTGTTCAATACAATACTTTACAATAAAAAAATACACACAAAACGTTCCCGATCGTGTCATTTTTTCTTAGGTTACATTTTCTGTGAGAAAAGTTACGTGACTTGGAGAATAGCATCAGCGTTGTGCAAATCATGAAGAGAACACCTAAAACTATTCAATGATAGTCTCTTTCGAAACACCATGACCTAACTGAATGATTTGATGAGTATCTCGCACATATTTCAGCATTATTTTCTTTCTCTGACAAGAAATTCAAATATCTCTTTCAGTAATTAGGTGATACTGTTATCACACTCAAGGCTGGTAAGTCCATTGACTCTCTTGATGCGACCACAAATCGATTCACGATATCGAAACATGAAAGTGTGAAAATATGAATAGGGATATTTAAGCGGGTTGCCTGAATGGGGCACTCGGCGCTTGATCTTAAAATATGAAAACTATTATTTTCCACGTACTTGAGTCAACGATACCTTGAACTGGTCGAGCCCTTAAATTCAACATTCCGGTAAACACATTGAAATCGATGATTATTTCCACACACCTTAATTCAGTCCGTTTACGAGAGAACTTCATTCTCCGTCCAGCATAAGCACGTTCTAAAATCCAAAAATAGACTTGAAAATTTGCATTCAATTATACCATTTGTACATAAAAAAGTGAAAACATTTCTCTGGACAACTGTGTGTTGTTCGTGGGATTCATTATTTGGTTCACCGGTTTCGTAAGTGACGGAAGTTTGTAAATAGGAAAAGGTGTACAAAAAAATAAAAATGAGTTATTCATGAATTGGAAACAACAAAAATGCGCACTCCCAAGTTTCATAACCAACTTAATTTCGTGTGGTCAAAATCAGCCACATACCATGCAAAAATTCGAGAAATTTTTTAAAAATCTGTTATATCGGACCCTATTTTTTAAGATTTAGTTCTGTCACGACATTCTTTTCTTTTAAATAGTGTTCCTCATACAAATATAAAACGAACAATTATCAAATAATTTCCTAATTAAAATAATTTATTTGGAAAAGAATACGGCTTTACAATCCTACATCATTAGCAAGATTCATATTTTATTTTGAGTTTGCTTGCTAAAATATTGAAAATAAATCTACGTGATTCGACAGCAATTTTGCAAATATTTCAGTATTGAATAGAAAAAAGTCGAAATTTTTCTTCAGTTTCTGGCGTTTTCCATGTATTTTGCTGGGTGCGCAGTAGAACCGGACAAATACATCATTGCTGCGCGCGAGTTCCCCATTCCACCGGTGGAGTAAAGCAAGCAAATGGAACATCTTTGCTGCACGATTCGGACAGGGCCATAGATAGCCGCAAATGTTGAAGAGATTTCAATAATTTAATAATAACAATAAACAATTTCTGATATATCAACAAATAGCCTTTTCGTGTTTATATAGACCTATATATAACGCAAATATAAAGGCGGCTCCAGACATTCGTCATTCGGCGAATCCCAAATGGCGAGCTTCGCTTGCACTGCTCGGTTTCCTTTGATGTGCCCAAAAGACCCGCCGGTATTTGTGACGCGACAAAGAGCAATAGTGTGAACTCATCCACACTATTCGCTATTGGGCGAGGGGTCGCTGGGGATTCGAATGTCGTGAGCCGCCTTTGCCTTTTATCATCACGTAATCGGATTAACGAAACGAAATAGATCTTAATCATTCTTTCTCTTTTAGAAGGGACTAATCGACGCACAGATATTTATGTGAGAAACTTTCAGATGAAGATTATATTTGCTATAAACTCATAGCATCCATCACGGATGCGTTATCCACAGCCTCGCCTAACCTCAACGACGCCCAGGGAATTTCATCCACTGAGAAAATATTTAGTTCAAGGCCGGCTGTTCTCGGTGCGCAGGAAGTGCGCCTTGATGGAAAAATGAAACAACCAAATCTCCGCATTGATGCAACTTCTCTGTCAAATGGTACAACATTTTTGCACTCGAGGTGCACCCAGAGCACATTCAGAGCAGCATTGTGAAAAACGCAATCATGTTTTCTTCTCTATTTTTATTTTCGAAGTTTATGTCTACAATTCCACTCCAAAGTAAGAAAGGTTAGCAGATTGTCGTATTGATACCTCACACAATTCCGCGGGGAAATCGTTCTTGCTTGAAGGTTACGAAAAGTCAGTCAGTGATAATACAAATTAATTGTCCCTATTTCACTAAATACAAGACCTAGGAAAATTATTAGAATTTTCTCTTTACTATATCACCAACACTCACGAAACTCAAATATCGCCATTGAAAAAGGAACAATAAAACGTTACTTCACGCTTAAAAATGAGGTTGCAGAAGAAGTCGCAGACTAGTGGGATTTTAGATAATGTCATAAATTCCCACGACGTAAAACATAGTGAAGAGACAAAACTTTCCCACAATCAAAAGAAAGTTTATTATTTTTATTATTTTTTCTGGAACTTTAGGGCTCGCTAACAATAGACCATTAGAGCCCTAGAAAATAAAACAAATGTTTTAATAAACAACTAAGACTCATCAACTTCGATTTCATTAATAGTATCGATTTTCTACAGCATGATCTATTAAAAGTATCGATCTACAAGTCTGGTACAAATTTGAATTAGAAATTACTAGATTAATAATAATAATTTTATAAAGTAGACAAAGTTTTGTAGAGACGTTTTTGGTGCGTGAACGTGTCCTCGCGCTACCAAGTCCAATCATTTGGTGTTCAAAAACATTATCTGCCCGGAAAGTTTAGGAGAAGTAGTGATTTTTTGCTCCTGAATGTTTCCGGGGCGCTAACCACGAATTTCAACTTTGACTCCAAGAGAAAGTAAAGGAAATATAAGAAGAAGAAAAAACTCAAAAATTCAAAAAAAATCGTGCTCTTTCTTGGTTTTTGATTTATTACATGAAAAATGTGTACTTCACGATGAAAATATTTATTTGTAAAATTAAACTAGATCAAATTTACTATAACTTGCATCAGTTTTTTTCGCATGTGTATAGTACACGCCCAGTAGAGGGAGTTAAATTTATACTTTGGAAATTTTTGTACGAAAGTTGTGGAAAAAATATAAAACTTTTCTCTTTTATGTATTGTAAGATGCTGATTACGATTTTTTTTCCACATTGAAAAATTTATGTAAGTATGGAAAAACATCGCAGAACTACAAAAAATCACTTTTAGTTGTTGTGTGTGTGTTTTTTTTTGCTTATAGCGGGAAACACGTGTTTTAAGGGAAAGTACTCATTAGAGAAAAAAAAACTAGACAAAATTTCATGTAATCCATTCCTCTGCGTGTTTTTTTTGTCAGGTGAATAGTCTACCCGCTAGAACGTGTTGAATTTGTAAAAACTGCTGGATATAAATTCGAAGCACTATAACGGACAAATTACTTGTCAGTCAGAAAAAGCGTACAATGTAATTTGTGTGTATATTTTTGCTGCTTCCTTTTTGTAACGGAACATATTTTTCGAAAAGTGCATATTTATCACGTCATATGTAAAAAGACAAAGAAAACAATTTCAACATACTTATACTTTTGGGCGTACTTTTTTTATTGTCCTATAGCAAGATTCAGACAATGAGGCCTCTTCTTCCACCTAACCGTAACGTGGATGAGAGATTGGGAAGGAGAAATGTTGGGTTGCCGGAGAACTTACGGTACCGAACCGACATTTGCCTGGAGTAGGCGAGGAAACTCCATCTGAAAACTTGTCAGGTAGAAAGTTCGAACCCATGCTCCTCCGCTCAACAATATGGTGAATTCGAAGACATTAATTACAACTAAACCGTTGTCTGACATGAAACTTAATCATTCTTGTATCTCCATTGATACGTATTTAAAATGTTTGTCATTTTCAATGTGTGGGATTGTGAATAAAATCACGCATGATAAACAAAAAAATATATAGTAGGCAATATTATTTATTCAATTGTATAATGAACTTTTACTTTTGATTGTATATATGGAAGATATATCTCTCTCTCACTTGTGTGTCAGTTTATTTAAATATTATTAAATCTTTTTTTTATTTTTTTATTTTATAGGACCAATCTATGTACCGGTCTATAGTACCTTCATTGTGTAATTTTGTATTCTGAAGGAAGATGGTCAATGAAATATCAAATATCAATATTCGCCGAGGAACTTAACTAATTTAACGCTGCGTTCAAACACTTTTCTTCAATAAACTGGTCAATTTCGGTCCCAAAGTACGTTATAACCATTCAGTGGTTCCTCCAACCGTATGCTTTGTTAGTTTGTTTCCTGGCGCGGAAGTTTCTACTTTTACCTCCCCCCCCCCCATCCAAGACTTGAATTTCTCTTTTGTATAGTACATTTTCGAACTAACGTAAATGTGAAATAATTTGAATCAACTAAATATTCTTCAAATTACCCCATGATGACATAACAATAAATTACAGTTCACGTATTATAATATTTTAATTTAATTATAATATGATTTACTTTTTCCTAAATTCAGGTTCACGTCACCCTCAGTTGAGCACTGACCCACCCCAGTCTACATACGCACTGTTGAAAATTGGAAGACAAATGCCCGCAAACGCAACCTAGTGTTCAGGCGGCGAACTAGCTAATACAAATGGAACTTCGTGCGCCTTCATCAACTGCAGGTAGACTTGCTTATGTAACGTAACGAGACTTAGTCTCACGTGTTCGGCACACTTAAAACTCCGGTAGAAAATATAACTTACTTAATTTATGCCTACTTAATTAAATTTACTGGGAATAAAATTTTACTCAAAATTAATAATTAGTTCCACTAACTCATCTCAAATCAGAGTAAAATCACAAAATGTATATTTCACCACACTTTCTTTATATAATTACAGTGTTTCATGGCGTATATTTATTAAAATATGCAAATTAAAACAAATGAACTAGAGCACTAAAGAAAAAAATTACATTATTTTTTTCAATGATCAGTGTAAAATTAATCTGCTCAAGTAAAATCCCAATTATGACTGAATAAATGAGGTAACTAAGCATTACAGAGTGAATGTCTTTCAATGGATGAAGGTGTATTAGTCCTGAATCCCTCAATACAAATAATTAATAAATATACATAATAAATACACATATGAAATAAAAGTAAAAAAGTCATTGGTTTCTTCAAAACACAGCAAAAATCTTTATACATGAGTAGATGACTTCATACATATAACTTGTTCTACTGATAATTATCAAGTACCTAAATGCATTTCATGATAAATTTAAATTAAAACTTAACATCATAAGATGCACATAAATTGAATACTTCAACCACATGGTCAAGAAAAATAATAGTAAATACATAATCAATACACATCATAAAACACAAGGTTTTTGCAGAGCAGCAGTTCCAGTTTTTATTACTTACTTTACCTGAATCAACATTAACGAATTGGGTACCAATAAGATTGACTCACTTTTTGAAAGAATTTCTTATCAAATGTAATTCATAGGCACAGAAACAATTTTGAAACTATGAGGACATAAACCAAAATATCTAGAATTAACAAACAAAAGGAATTCTTTTGCAATTACAGGACCATGTCATAAAAAATTCAGCATTAAATCTGACCAGTTTTTCCTCATTGTTGAGCACTAATTCCAACACAATGTGAGTCAAAAACTATGGAATTGTAAAAATATAAATTAAAGACCTACGGATAATTCAATAAAAGTATTGCAAAAAACTGAAACGATAATCACAGGAAAAATAAGGAAGACACCCACATGAATACAACTTAAGAATATAATTAAATACAGCACTATAAAAAATGTATCTTACCTCCATTTGGACTTTTAATTCCTCGAGACGTACGTACACCACGTCTCTCCAGTCTCTGGAGATTTCCAGGATTTACAACTCTCCTACGACGGCGTAAATATCTTGCTAAGAATCCTACTACCAAAACCCCCACAGTCAGTGAGATGACAGTCACCTTAAAGGAAAATGAAAGACACACGAAGTATTTTTAAATGGAACTTGCTTTATATTTTACATTAAAAAACACGCATGTTCATTAATAAAAATAATATACTAGAAAACTTACTTTTTGAGGAATTGACATGTGGAAGTTCCCCCCAGGTAACCTCAAATTAGGTATCCTCGGAAGAACAGGTTTAAGTTGATTAACGAGGGACATGGCACACGATTACGACGCACACGTAACGACTTTAATTCATAAACCGCGCAAAAATAGTTACATTCCACGACAATATCCGCGTGCTACTCCACACAGCATTTTAAACCATAAACAGCTGATCGAAGAACTGCGGAATCTCGCTTGTCACTTGTTCTCCAGTGCTACATACCACTCCGAAAAATAATTCAGAGAAGGATTCCTGAATCCGTGCTCGCTACGTAAATTATTTCATTATGTCCAGTTATGTATATTTATAGAAAGACAATATTGTCTCCATATTTCTCTTTAGATTGGAGCTACGCAATTGGCACGTATCATTTACAATGCAAAACACATTTTCTGATATATTATATGCCAAGCATGAGCCTGTGCATACTGTAGTCCGAATTGTATACAAAAATGGAGGTGTAGGGTAGTTTACGAAATGTGAATTTGGTCGATAGAAAACTATATCCGACTGATAGGCGTTCTATCAATATGACTTCGCATCCGCCCAATTTGTCTCTAAGTAAATACGAGAGTGTTATAGATGATTTACCTGATGAAGTGTTGGAGTATATCCTAAGTTTAGTGCCTCCTTACAAAGATCTACATAATTGTTCACTGGTATGCAAGCGATGGCAAAGGAGTGTGAAGAGTAAGTTTAGAGTCGGTGAAAATGTCTCTCAAATATGTTTCTTTCTCCTGTCTGTATGTTCTTCAATAAAAAAAGTTATATCAATAATTTCTGTATTTTATACTTTTTTTCTTTCTATTCTAGATGTCATAAGACACACACAAAAAAACTTGCTTCGAGCTATTTCAGAATTCAACATAATGTGGAAAGATGTTCCTCCTGTAGAAATGACTCCCACTATTACCAAAAGATATTCCCATTCTGCTTGTCGTTACGGTGAGGATGTTACTTAAAATTATTACCTACTATATTACTCCTGAAAAATCTTTAAACCTTGAATTGCATTGTTCAATCAATGAATGATTGAAAATAGATTACATATGATCATTTTGTGCTGAGTTACATGAATTGAATTGTAATTTTAGGTAATTCAATGTATGTCTTTGGAGGATGTACTTCTACAAGCACAACATTTAATGATCTTTGGCGTTTAGATCTGAATAAAAGAGAGTGGGAGAGGCCATTAACTATGGGAACTTACCCTTCTCCTAAGGCATGTGCATCTATTGTTTGTTACAAAGATGCTCTTGTCTTGTTTGGTGGATGGACACATCCTTCACCATATCCCTTGCACCAGGTAAAATTCATCAAAACATGCAATTGTGTTCATATAAATGATCCTGTGCTTGTAATTTTGCGTATGGAGTAATAATCAAATCCTTGACTTAATATGTATTATTTTTTACACAATATTGCAGTTTTTTTAAATTATGTGATAATTTTTTTCAAAATCTGTGCGTACTATCTCAAATTTTAATCCATATAAATCTTACTTTATTTTGAGGTTTTTTAAAAATGTTTTAAAAATCTTATGTAACCAACAGAAATTTAATCAAAACTTAACTTTTGTATTGAAGCTATTTTGACATGAAACTCTTGCATAGGCTTTGTGTGAAGATATTTGATAATTTAAAAATTGTTTTTAATTGACTTATTACTATCTAATGATGATGATTTACCTCACGTTCTAGTCCTGGAGGCTGTTCAATGAATTACACATCTACAGTATAATAACAAAGCGTTGGACATCTATCCACTCGACCACTCTTCCTCCGGCAATGGCAGGTCACTCATCAACAATCCATGGACATAATATGGTAGTTTTTGGTGGACTTCAGAAGACTACTCACATGGGCCAGTACGGCAGGTGCATAACATCTATCATTGCTGGGGATTTCACGTTATGTATAATTTATTAATCTCTCTCCTTAGATGTGATTCATGAACCTGCTGGCATGTCTTTCCTATGAATCTTTAAGAAATTTATGTTGATGTAATGATCTGCTATTCTAAAATATTGTAGCTAGTATCATTGTTATAAATAAAGCATTTTTTTTTACTTCAGAAATATTTGGTGTATAAAGTGCTCAGAAAAATTATTCTGAATAATACCATTGAATGGATTATACTTGTGAATGAAGAATATTTCTGACATTCACTACACATCTCAAAACTTAGTCATGTCTGGATATTCAGATTCTGAAACACTTTACTGCAACTAATTTAAAATTGAAAAACTGTTGGAAAGTTTCCTTTCGACAAAAGAATATTTTTTTGTAATTCCACCAACCTGTCATACTTACCTGAGTTGTTGTGGCACACATATTTGAAATCAATGGTGAAATAATTGAACTCAATAGGCAGGTTCATGTTTCACATGAAAGTCCTGAATAGATAGATAGATAGTTTTGTCAATTTTGAGTTGAAACTTCACATTATTATTTCCTCTTTAATGAATATGTCCTTTTTCTGTTTAGTTCAAACGATGTTTGGATATTTAATCTCGACTTTCATTCTTGGAGGAAACAAGCCACAAGTGATAATAAGCCTCATCCAAGATATGGACAATCCCAAATTGCCCTGGATGACTCTCATATACTCATATTGGGTTAGTATTTTATTGTTTTTTCGATTTTACTTAGTTTTATACAAATCATGAGATATAGGACTGCATTATGATTAGAAATTGTTTTTTGTTACCACAATGAAAAAAAGTTGATCACAATATTGCCATGCTTTTGTAAAAAAAATATTTTTATACTTCTGTCTCTAAAAAAAGAAAAAATATATACTATTTTGAATTACAGTGAATGCTCCTGATGTTTGTGTGCAGTTACTAAGCTTCATTTAGTAAAAAAAACTTGAGTAGCTTTTAGAGCAGAATTAAGGCTTAGAGTAACCTTATGTAGTGTTTATCAACTGTTTATTACCATATTGAGAGTAATAATCACTTACAACCAGTAACAACACACATTGAATTAACAGTGCACCTGTGTTCTTGTTGAAAGATACAGAATTCCATTTCATCTCAATTAATGTAAAAACAGAAAGTTCCTTATAATTAAAAAAAATATTGTGTAAATTGAAAATGGAAAGCATTAGATAGTGAACATTCAAATTTTAGGAAACGGTGCAACCAAATTTTATATATTTCTTGTTTTTTGGATTGAATAGGAGGATGTGGAGGACCAAACATGGTTTTTAGTGATGTGTGGCTCTTGTCGATGACCGGTCCTGTGTGGCATTGGAAAGAAGTTACTGTACATAATACACAGTTTGCCCCGACCCATATGTGGTGCCATCCAGCCTGCAAGGTTTGTATTATCTCATGTTACTTTGGAATACATTGAAACTCCTTACCGTGTTAAATTAATATTTTAAAGTTTTTTTCAGCCCAAATACATTCAGAATAAAGCGTTTTTATCTTAACATGAATATGAAAGGTGTTGAATTGTAACTAAATTTACTTATGTATACTCACGTATATTTGCATATCAATTATCTCCTACTTGTAAATACTTCACGAATGACTTTTTTCCCTCATCACTTGAAAGTATTGCACCTATTCATTGTAGATATAAATATTTGATGATTTACTAAGAAAGTTTTTATTTGCAGTAGATTAATATTTTTCTTTTACATTGTAGATTGGCCAGCATGTGGTGGTGTTTAGTCGGAACCCTGTGTCTACTGCTCCTGCACTGCCATTTAAACATCAATGGTCACTTAGGCCGCAGAACATACCATCCAGAGAAGAAGATGGGTTGCCTAATGCAAGGAGGTAAGAGATTAAATAGTGAGCGCTTCATAACTTTCTGAAATCATCATTGTTAATTATATGAAACTGTATATGTTGGCTGATATTTATGGTCTAAATTAGTCGTTAAAATTTTGAAATTGTGAATTTATGTTGATAAAGTTGTCACATTTCCCGCAGTGTATTTGTGAACAATGTATAAATGTTTCTTTGTTACTTATGCAGGGTTCAACAGCCAGAAAGTCGTAGAGGAGACAGGGATCCAAATGTTAATGGTCGGCGAGGCATGTTGGGCCCTCGCTCTGGCGTGTTGTCTGCAAGCTCAAGCAGTGGGGATGAAAGTGAACCTGAATCTTCTGGACACATTCTCAGTAGGAGAGCATCTCTGCAGACAAATCGATCCCCAGAGCCATCCACGTCCCATGCAAGTAATTTACCCAATTCTTCTGTTCAACCGTCCTCGCCAAATATGTCTGGTTCCTCAACTTTACCATCGTCGTCTCAGTCCTCGAAGCTGTTCACGAACATGCCTTACAACGACATGGACTCAAATGATCCTGCAAGTTCTAGTGGAATAGGAGGTATGGCCGCTTTCCGTGACTTCATTCCCTTGGTTCGGGTCAATGGCAATAGAAATCGTCAAAAGCAACTTGAGTCAATCAGGAAAATGGAGGAAAGACTGAAGAATCTATCGCGAGGGGGCAATGCAAGTGCAAATACTAATAGTAGTTGTCCGTCAAGTTCGAGTTCTAATTCAAATTCAGCCTCCGCATCAAGTGGTAACACCAGTTCAAATTCCAGTTCTAGTTCCAACAACAGCAACTCTCAATCTCCCATTAAAATGGAACCTTTGAGCTCGTCACATTCTTCGCCATCAAGTCCTGTACATAAAAATCACATTGCTAAAAATGCCATGACAATGTTTGTCCTTAATATTTCTAATGTGCTCACTGAAAACTGTTATGTGGAATGGCTTCCAATGAAAAGTGACAATATTCCAGCGGGTGGCCCTGAAGAAATGATCTTGTATTCTTTAATCGCAGGAAAAGGAGAACTTATTATGTTCGGTGGTATCCAGAAAGATGCTACCTCAATCACTGCTCAAGCTCAGATTTGTTCAAATGTTGCTAATACAGTGTGTAATTCATTGTATTTCATTTCTGCTCCAAAAGGTATTATTTAATTATTCAACGCCCTACTGTGTGTCTATTCCTCTTGCATTTCTTTTCTTATAACACTCTTCTATACAATCTTGTAAATTTTGTCAGATTCGTTGCATGTGTATTCCGATTAAAACATTTGGCTTTCTTCTCTGGACTTGATAATTGATATGCTTCTACTTCTTTGATCTTATGGATAAAACACTACAATATGATTATTCAATACTTGTATATAATTGTAAATAATAAATCAACCATTTAAATAGTTGTTTTTATTAAAATAAAACAAAAATAACAAAACTATTTACATGTAGTTGAGAAGTACAACAGTGGAATACTCTTCAGTCTTCACTATCAGAATCATCTTTCTTTTTCAAACTACCAAAAACCTCTGCAGGAACTTCCTGCTGTTCAGGAATGTCTGCAAAAATTAAAAACATACATTACAGTAATCAATTTAAGGCCTAATAGACATAGTACAAATGAGTTTTTTCTTCTCATAGTAGAATACAAAAAATTGTACGGCCACATTCTACTAGCTCTTCTCTGCATCCTCAACAAGTTGTGTTCAGAATAAAAATAATATAAGTATAACAATGTACAACTTTCAATCCCCTCATTGATGTAGAAAAATTTCCCAGACAAATTGAACGGTCTTATGAACTGCTCATATTGACAGAAAGGTGAGAAGGTTCAGGCAACAAAAATCTATTACTGTGAAACCACTGAAAATTGAGAAGAACAAAACAAAAACAAATCTAGTTTATCAAAAGAAATAAAAAAATAATTCAATTGGTATTGTACAAACCTTTCAATGTACAATGTACTTTAGTTTTTTATTAAGGCCAATTACAAGAACATACAATCCTCTAACAAATAATCAGGGATTGCAAGAAATTATTTATTAGACAAACAGACAAGAATATTAGTATTCGGCGTGAATAACATTTGAGGAACATTAAATTTAACGAACAGAAAAATTGTCTGTGCCAACACATTTTTCATAATATAAACATGACCTACATGATGAGACATAATAATTACAAATCATACCAACAATTTAAAATACTTATTGTTGGCATTTTAAAATTTAACAGTAAATTTCAATTCATTATTAGAAGAAGCTGCTGATATGGGTAAGTTCCCCAAAAATAATGACCAAATTTAGTCTAGAAGTATAATATCTAATCTATTATAATTATCATGATGATTTGGTAGTTATTTAAAGAAATTATTGTGTCAAGACTGAAACCAAAAATTATTTCAGTATCCTACATTATTTATTATTATAGTGAAACAAAATGTCTCGGTCATAAAACTAAAAGAAGGTTAGGTGGTAAATAAAGTTAAACAAGAATTGAAACCATACAACCAAATTAGCAACTGAATAATTATGAAACTGAACCATCCCAAATATAGTTCTTTAAAAAAAAATTAATATTTTTATTCATTACCAATCTAATCTGCTTATATGGTTTGGTTTGCTTTGCACATTACAAGTTCCCCGACATGTATGAACACTTTTTCCTTACTATCATATCTCTTCTTCCATACTAAATAGTATACAGTGATCAGCTCATATGAACACAATATGGTGCAAAACACTTTATAGAGGAAGGCATCGATTTATACAAAATCTTGTGTTACAAGATAAAAAGTAAAATTTCTCACAGCAATTGTTAATCCCATTAGGTGCATGGCAGATCAAAATTTTAATTAACTTCAAGATATGATGCACTACTGAAACTTTGCACGTAGATAGCTTTTAGAAACAAGAAAGTTTGGAAAAGTATTAATTTTTAATAATAATGGACCTATAATATTCTTTATTTGTTTAAAATAGTGTGCAATCCAAAGGTCAAAGATTATTGCTCTCACCGCTTTGTTGACATGATTGATAGACAGGCAGATCCAGCAAACAAAACTGTCAACTTCCCCCACCCCACCCCCACCAATAGTTTCGTCTTACGAGTTATCACTCGTTTTATTAACAATGGAAATAAAATACATAATTATGGCAGCAGACGTATTTTTGTTGTTATCAGTCTTGTAGTTGCATTTGTGTGGCTTGTTTGAAATGCACTTCTGTATCCAATAACATTGTACTGCATATAAAAAATCCTTTACCATATGGGGTGAAATGCAATGGAGAGGATAAATTGTGACAAGTATTGTAAATCCAGACACAGTTAACTAGGAACAGGGTTCTAGATATTGAAAATCAAATGAAATAAATATTTAACGAGTTCGTTAACACTACTTTACGTATTTTAGAAAATCAAGTCAGACTCCTGGGGGAAGGGGGGGTGGCGATTGCCTCTTTACCCCACACTTGGATCCGCCACTGTTGCTAGAAGGGAATTTAAAAAAAGAAGTAACCTTTCCACCTTCTGTGTAAATAACCTAGGTGCTTTTCCCCAATAAGGAGTGGTCCTCCTCTTTTTTACTTGATAAAGATGAATTAATTTGAATACCTACACAAACACACACTAATGACTGTTTATAGGACAAAGCAAACAAGTAATATAAAGAACTTGGTCAACTTTTCTATAAAACATTGAGTTAAAAGATATTAATTTAGCTTAACAAGCCTGCCTTGGAAACCTACAAATCTCCATATAACCACCAATCTTAAATCTGGTAATTAAATAAGAACAAATTGAAAAATCACACAAAAAGGAGAAAACCATACCTTCAGTATTTTCAACATCTTCGTTTTCTTCCTCCTCCTCTTCTTCTTCTTCATCCTCTTCATCAATATTGATTTCATCAGGATTGACAACTCTTGTAGTGTCAGTGCCATCTCTATCCTGTCCCTGCGTCTCTCCCCGGACAAATAGAATACTCCCTCCTTTGGGTTGAGGAGCTGAAAAACCCACAGTTTCATTTATTCAGAAAGAAGAATACATACAACAAAACAACAGTAGCATTTTGGTAATATAAGATGTGTTATAAGTACAATATAACTATGAACAGAAAGTTTGTTTTCATGGTATACTGGTTCTTGTACACATTGTAAACAAGCATAATTTTGTTTATCTTTTGTATACCTAGCCCCAAGGACAACACCAATACTGTCAAAACAATAACATGTAGTACTTAGAAGGGAATGTCATTATTATTAAGTTGTGCATTAAAAATGGTTGATATCTTTTTAACTCAAAGGAGACATCTTCTGAAGTGAATTCTTGGGAAAGAAGAAATAATTAAACTGCTGATATTACAATACATAGAAAACCTTTGATCTCATTGGTTTCTACAAAGCAAATTCTAGAAGCCTTTTAGTTAATTCATAAATTGAAACTTATGAAATTGTGATCTAAGGTAAAAATGTAGTTTATATGGCTCATAACTATGGCTCATAAAAGATGGCTCATAATATATGGCTCATAAAAGAAATTGCTCATAACTTTTTTGAAAAGAGGAATCAAAGGAAAAATATACAATTATTAATTCAACTAAGAAATACTTGAGTAATTTCAGATCCAACTGAAAATTAACACAAAGCTACACAAAGGTTAACTTGGATATACCAGGCTGAGGTAACTTAAAATGTCCCAAACATAGAAGTATGTGAAATTAGTCTAAATTAGGATATTTGATTATTTAAATATTAGAACATCTTCATTGCAAGTAATATCTACAACTTAACATTATCTCTCAAAAAACATTTTAGACTAATTCCTTTTTCCATTTTTTTGTCAACAATTTCCTTTTCTTCCTTTCATTCAAAACTGGAGGCAATTTTTATTTTACAAAAGTATTTATCATTACTATAATAATAATATAAAATTAGTTAGTCCATACATCAGGAAACACATAGGTTGGATTATTACATTAAGTCCACATCCCATCAGTAGGATGATAAGAGCAAGAAAACACTCCAATTCTTTTCATTTACAACCAAGGGACAAAATGTGTTGAATGAATAGGGAGTACTGAATACATGGACTATGTCACAACATTGAAAAGTGAACAAAACAACATTGGTTAGACAGTCAAGAAAAAGAAGAAGAAAAGATAATGCTTACGTCCTCTTTCTTCATGTGCCATTTGTGCAGCTTTGGCCTCAAGCATTCTCATTCCGTCTTTAGCGCCTGGTGCCAGATCAGCCACAGTACCAGATACATTGCTGGCAGCAGACAGCATTTGAGCAGACATCATGTTCACCTGCATGAGAAAACAACATTTTCAAAATTATTTCCACCTTGAGATAACACTGGAACCAGTAGAGGATTGCAAGTTATTCATATTTTGAAATTTGTTTTGAGAAAAACAAAAAACTAATTTTTCTAACTCAACCACATACACTATTTTCAATGACATCAAAAATAAAATACAAGAGCTCTCTTGATGTACTGATAGTGCACCAGCATGAATAGGAACACTATATAAATATTATATATGTCAAGCACATAGCACATTTTTTTTTTGAAATTGACTAGAAAGCTACACATTTTAAATACACTCTTGCATATCAAATTAAAATCGAAGTACAGCATAAGCATACTGTCAAAAAAGCCATTACAATATGCATATGAACACATGGGGAAAATAAATAAATTTATTTTGTTGAGATATTAATTTAAATTTAATTCTGATCAAGGGTCCTAAGGCAATGGCAGATTTATCATTTCTGCACCCCAAGGAAAAACATGGCAAGCATGGATGGATGCATCCCTAAGATAAGAATAAAAATACATAGCTAATTGTTAGAGTACCAACAAATTTAAATTTGAAATAATACAAAAAAAGTTATTAAACAAATACATACCATTATGAAATCTTTAAATTATTCAGAAAATATTGCTAATAAATCACAACTATAAAAATAATTAAATATTTGAGATAAATAATAATAGTAGTATTATTGCCATCTCTTTGCTGGAGTCCAGAAATTCTAGACATAAAATCTGCCTTTACCCAAAGGAAAATCGGAGAAAAATACGAGCCAGGATGGTATCCGTAAAAAATCAAATTCAAAACATTATTATGCATAACAAAGAAAAACTTGTTATTTTCACGTTTTCTACACAGTCTCAAAATGAGTATGGTGGACAGACAAATGGTTCCCTTCAGGAATATTCTTTGCTGCTTATTCATTAGCACAATTTGGTAAAGACAAATGGAGTATATTGGCAGGAAAGCATACTTTTTCTCTAATTCTGATTTTTATTTGTTTATAAGAAACCATTATTGAAAAAGATACACAGAGAGGAAATTTCTATTTTGACTAGCAGTTACAATATTTGTCAGGAAAGATTGTTTTAGAATGTATAATTTCATTTGTGATTCACAACACCATTTTTTAAATTATGAATTGGTTCTGCTAGTTGCTTACAAGTTTAATAAAGTTTACTCAGATTAGTTGCACATCTGGTTCACATATGATGATAATATATGTCATATAACTAGAGATCTGTGAAATTTGTAAGATGTGATAACACAAATTTTTTGTTCCCGACTTTTTTAGTGTTCAGTTTATAAGAGACCTTTGTGATCTCAAAACTGCGATTTTTGAACCGCAAAATAACAAAATTTATAATATGATGTGAAATCCACCAAATAATGCAAAATATCGCAAATTGTGTATTTTACTTAGGATTTTTAAGTGATTGGGGTGTTTCGGTTGTAAGTGGAAAGAAAACGTGGTCCTGCAATGTTGAAGTGTAACGGTATTTTCATCTTGGAGGGCTTTTATGTTAGCAATAAAATATTGATGTGTAAATTTTGTGACTAAAGGCTGGAGTTTGAAAGACGGGACACAGTGATGAGAGACAAGCACAAAAACAAAAGGGATCGTTGAAGCAACAATTATCCATGGATGAATCCCTCACAAAGAGTGCAAAAGAAGAGAAAAACGAATTTATTATCAACACAACTCAGGCATTTTTGAGTGCACTATTAACATACAATACTTTCTTGTAACAAGGTTTGCTGACTAATAATATCTGTATTTGTGTAAATTTATCTGCAAATAAAATGTTAAGTTACAGAAGTAAAAGTTAGTTTTATTTATATGCGATAGGTTAAAATGTAATAACACCGCCAAGTTTCTGATAAGACTGAAATCTAGTTTTTAAAAAATGAATTGTACTGAAAAATAAAACAACTTTCACAGATCTCTATATATAACCTTCTATGAAAGACCCAAAACAAGAATTGCATACCTGAGTGTTGTAAGTAGCTTGAACGCTTCGTTTAATCCTCAACATTTCTCTCATAGTATCTTCATTACCATGACGTACTTCAAACTCCTTCCATGTCTGCCAAAAGTCAGCTGTGACCTAAAAAAAATGTTAAACATGCTCAGGAACATTGAAAAGCAATGAATAAGTAGTTTAATGTATTCAGAATGTGGACGTACCCTAGGATCACACATCTGGCTGCAATGAGCATAAATAGCTCGTGCTCTATCAATTTCTCCCAGTTTTGTTTCCATCTCAGAAAATCTCAAACACATTTCTCTTGCATTCTCTTCATTAAGCACTTCAATTGCTTTTTCGTAGATCTGTCGAGTCTTTGGTACACCGTAAATTTCTGCAGCTTTCTTGATGTAAATATTGAACAGCTGGAAAGGAAAATTAAAAAACTTATAAATATTTCTGTTAATACCAAAATAAGTCTCTTAAACAGAACATTTGGTTGTGAATGAAATCTATTATACCAGAGACTATGAGAATCAACATTTACACAGGACACTATGTGTATACGTGTCATACATCTGTTTCTTACACAATCCGGAACTGAACTATGACAATCCACATTCCTACAGACTTCCATTTCACATGTATGTAAAGACATATTTAAAAAATAAGTCCCTGGGTCTAATATTCATAAAAGATATTACATGTGAGTGTACACAAAAACATATCACACTGCAAAGTAAATAAAACCTCAACACTGCTCAGTGAAAGTGGGTGACAAAAAAGAAGAGAAGTAAATAAGGGTGTACGTAAAATGTAATAAATCGTGGATGAATATTAAGCTTGATGCCAAGACGATCATGACCTACTATAGGAGTAGTTTTGTTGATGTGAGTAATGCACTGACTTGTGATAATTTATTTCCATAAGCCTGTGGTAACAGCAGCTGACACAAGTATACTCGCAACCGGTTAACTTTACTTAGAGGGAACATAACCTTATAAAATAAAAAAAACATGAACAGGAGAGCACTGTGTTTATTCATTTATTGTAAAGTAAATGTAAATTAGTTTATTACCAGTAAATTAGTTTATTGTCCTGAAAGAGATAGTATGTTACTGTCCTCTTGACCCTAAATTATTATCTTAATAATTTAACTGTCAGTCAATCTGGCTTGACATTGCTATAGG
Source organism: Laupala kohalensis (assembly GCA_002313205.1). Lineage (NCBI taxonomy): Eukaryota > Metazoa > Arthropoda > Insecta > Orthoptera > Trigonidiidae > Laupala > Laupala kohalensis. The sequence goes on from NNCF01129733.1 coordinate 642,552, forward strand.
GCTTGTACACAGATGATACAACGCTTTTGCTTCACTATCCTCCATAAGGGTAATGATAAGTGTACCTAGCATTATGTTGGCACTTTTAAGATTTCTTTAAACACAAATCTATTGCCAACATTGGCTATCTATTCAATTTACTTACTCATGGCACTATTCTGTTCTTTCTGCATGTGTGTGGAATAAATGTCACCTTGTGTCTTAGTTTGTTGTGTAATTAACTTGTAATTTTACAGAAAATTATCGTTTTTGTGACTACTTTTGATATTTATTCAGATATTACTTAAATTATTTGGGATTGGCAAAGCACGTTAGGCAGCGATATTGAATTATTTTTAGTAAAGTTATAAGACTGAGTATAATTTTGCATTTTTGATCGTCAAAAGGTTAAAGTTAAGATATATATTTACAGCAAAATTTGGAAATATGAAATCTAATCTAAGACACATCACATTTTTTAGATATTTCTTACATCAAACATTTCTTCTGGTAAGACTGCTTTCGTAGCCCTCTCATAAACAGCCATTGCATGTCTTGCCATACCATGTTCTTCTTCGAGTTTAGCATACAGCAAATACAGAGCTGGAAGATGAAGATTAATTAAGTAAATAGTTGTAGAGTGCAATATGATTTTCTTAAGAATAAAACAGTATTTGACAAGAACAATTCACCAAAATACAAGGAACAATAATACAGTAAAATAAAAAGAACAGTATAATAACTTTTAGCAAATTTTGGAGGGCAATTTTCAAGACACTGCTCAAAAAGATCACGCGCTCTCTCCAATTTTGTTCCGCCGTATCTTTTCAAAAATTTTGTGAGATAAGTATTCCATATATCATAAACATTTGGCCACTTGAATAATGCAATTCCTTTTTCATAATCCTGAAAATATAAAAAATAAAGAATTAACAAAATAAATATTCAGAAACTAACAAGAGTCATTTAAAAAATAATAGTTTACCCTCTTCCACAATTATCTGAAAAATAAACAATTCCCTGCTATCATAGTTGGGTGATAGTTGACCATTAATTATAACCAATGATGATTTTAGAAAAACTAGAGTACCATAATACAGTTAACCCATTTGCGACAAAAGACGGGCAGTGCCCGTCGTGTACTTTGAGGTCAGATTTGGATGTATTGTTGCTAGATATCATTCATGTTTTTATTTCTACAAGTTCTCTGAATCTTTCAGAAGTACATTGTTAAGTATCAATTGTTCCCCTCTGTAATTTTATTTTATATTGATGTTTGAGTGAAGTGGTTGTAATTTTGTATATGCCAGTCAGAAGAAAATCCAAAGTGGTGGAGTGCCCTTTATGTTTGCAAGGTAAATTTTGGGGACACTTTATTGAAAAAGTCCCTTTTACATCCAAGGCAAGACCTTCAAGAAAATGCAAAGTGTGCGCAACAATAGGAAATAGATCAAAAACAGTTTACCAGTGGAAAAATGGTTTAGTTCCCTTACATTAAAAAAAAAAAAATTGAAATTTTTCTTACTAAAAATAAATTTAAAAAAATTTTTCAACAAAATACAGGTGAATTCAATTTTCCTAATACGTTATTCTATTTCCAATATTTTTAAAATGTCAAAATGAAAATTAACATAATTTTAGCAAGCCCGAGAAATTGTCAACAAATTTTAATTTAAAAAATAATTGTATTCATGTTACACTATTAATTGAAAGTATCACAACATAGTTAAAGTATACTTACTCTAAAGGCCTCTTCAAAATATTTGTGCTCTTCTAGAAAGAGGCCATAATTAATAATAATTTGAGGAGTAGCAATTTTCAGGTCAATGATTCTATCATACACGGCTTTGCAGGACTGCATGAGCAAACATAATAAAATGTTAAAAGGAATACATTAAAAATTGACATATCTCATAACATTTAAATAACACTAACTTTGAAAGTTCCAAAACTCTCTTCAAGGTCAGCATACATTGACCACACTTTCAATGACTTATATAGTCGCATTTGAACAGTTTCTGTTTCATCATGATAAGCAACTTTTCTAGGAGGCATTACAGTTGCTTTTTGCATCAATTTAAGAGCTTCTTCATAATTCCTGAAAGAAACATTTTAATACAGAACAAAATTTTAAAATGCCCACATGAAAAAATAAGAACTTAAACTCTCTTAAACAGTCTTTAATAAATTGAACTACAAGCTAACAGAACTTACAATGCAATGCTATCACTTTTACTGCAGACAGGAAAGAACATAAACCTCTTAAAAAGAATGCAGGAATAGAGTACACCGTTTGCCTGAATCTGAATTTTGAGGAAAATACCATCAGGAGGTGAGATCTATTATATATGGCAAACAGAGGGAGACAAAATACAGGTAGAAACTGAGATTAGTCAAAGGAAAATAAGAAGGCAGAGCACAATTAATGCACAAGCCGGCTATGCCATATCTCAAAACCCTAATATATTAGGGCCCTATGCAAAAATTCACTGTGAGTCGAATAATATGACAGCTCCTTGGCTATTTTCATTTTGGTTTTGAACTCATTCAATTGAAACAGTGAAGTTTGATAGATATATGCATGTAATGAATTTGACATGATATAGTTTTCAACATTAATAACAAAAAGAAAAGATTGCTTACAGTAAAAATGTGCTGTTGACACAGTAATGCAAAGTTTGTTTCAAAAATATTGACGAAGCATGAGATACAGAAATATAGCTAGACAATCTCAGAAAAATAAAAAATTGGGCAAAATTAAATGAGATGAAAATAAATGTAATTAAAAATAAATCAATTGTTTTTTTTCTAACTTCAGAAGAAAAGAAAATATCTGATGTACTTTGGATGACGAATTAATACCACAAGCGACCAGCATTAAGTATCTTGGTTTTCACATTAATGAGTGATAGGGATGGGCTGAACATGTAAATTACACAAGAAGAAAAGTGTGGAAGGCACTGTACTCTGTAATGCAAGTGTTAAGATAAGGGACTCTTGGGTTATGAAAAATAAGGTACACTTACAATGCCTATAATGGAATACAGTGCCATTTGCTGTGACCCATATTGTATTGGATAGATAAAACTGTTAGGCAGGGCAAAGAGTTGTGGCAAAATTTGTAAAGCAATGGGCCACTAGCCAGAAGTCATTACAATGGCATTCTCTACAAAAGCAGTAAGAAATTGTGAGACTGATCACTTTTCAAGACCTACTCAGGGTAGCCAGAAGAGAAGACTATTAAAACTGACTAACCGTGGCCATAATGATCACAGTTATAAAATCCAAGGAAGAATGCAAAAGTCAGTTATTGGAAAATTCTCTTTTGTTAACTAAACAATAGGTTCTTGGAATGAGTTACCTGCAATAGTGCTAGAGATTTTGCCTCCCAAGCTGTGTGGTTTTAAAAATAAAACAAGGAATATCCTATGATGAAGTAATACATAAATACCTTCATGATACTGTAATTGTATTTTAAAATTATTTATGCTTTGTTATTATATTTGGTCTGTATTGTGTCTTATTTTTAAATTGTATATTGTTTTTGTATTTTTAGGGTAATACGTGTACAATTTCTAACTGCCACCGGGATATCCCATAGCAGTACAATAAATATCATGTATATTATTAACAAATTCCACTCAGTTGTTTTCATAACACAACAAACCAAATTATTTTACAAAAAAGCATGTGCTTGACATTTAGGTATATATTAATGTACACATGTGAAGAAATATAATATAATTTATTAATAAAATGATCATTGTCAGTCACTGATAATGGTGAACAAACGCGGAAAAATACTCCAGATACACAAAAATTATAGTTTTAATTATTAGTTAAGAGAAGGAGCATCAATACACCTGTTAACAACATTGAAACAATTGTAGAAACAACACTGAATAAAAAAGCAATAAAGTATCTAACAATACTCACTCGTGTCTAATTTCCATTTCTGCCCATTCACACCACACTGATGCCAAGTCATCCACTTTACTGTAAGGCACATGAGTGGCATTGTCCAAAACAATTCGAGCATCATCAATTTGATCATTTTCTTCATAAAATTTGGCAAAAGAAACCCACAAGGAATGAAGTTTACCTACAGCTAACTTGGGATCAACTGTCTGAACAGCTTCTGTGTAGGTATTTATTATCTATAAAAAAGAGAAAAATGTAAACACCATACAATAATATTTCAGAATTCCATAAGAATTAACAATGTGGAAAATGTTTGAGGAAGCTTGAAAATGTGGATGACTTTTTTTTTTGGCTCTGGGACAGAAAAAAGAAAAAAAGAGACCTATCTTATTTTGTGCAGCTGTCCAAATATGGAAGTATAATTTTGAAAGAATTTAGTCAGTCATAGAAAACTTGCAAAATCTGGAATTTAATCAACAAAGAAACAATCCATTATCTGTTAAGTACTACAAAAACATTTACAATTATTAGATTAAAGATTACTTTCCTATACATAACTGTTAAAATACTAAATAGATTTTCATTAAGCTTTATTTTACAGAAACTTTAAGGAAAATTCTTTTAGGAGTCGATTATTTCAGACCAATATATGCAGAGACAATGTGTTCATTAAGCACAACATATCAGATTAAGTACGATGCAATTGCTTTAAACTGCTTTAGTCCTCAGTCCAGCGGAGTATATCTAAGAGAGACAGGTCTCAAAACTTACATCACTAAAGCATCTATGTTGACATTTCTAGTCAAGCTTTATGGTAGTTATCCCACATCTATAGCTCCGATATTTAAGTACATGTAGGTAAATGTGTACAAAATCTTTGGCATGCTTGTTGCAATGTACATGGTCCTAAAGATACATTGCACTCAATCTCTGAATTTTTCAAAAGGTATGAATTGAACCATGAAAGTAAGTACAATGCACATACAAGAAAGGAAAATGCATGCATAATATTTCACATTTGTAAAAATAGTTACAATGAGATGTACCTCTCCTCTCTCCTCAATATTATATACATTTTAATGTTGCTTGTAATTAAATGCAATAGAAAAAGACAAATAGTTGCACAAAATAAAACTGAGGAATACTTGTTATTAAAATTATTTTGTAAAGACATAAAAATAACATTTAATTAATGCAGGTTTAGTATATAAAGAGAAGTTTAAAATACATGTATTCAGAAAAGCAAATACCTCGTGAGGTTTTCCTTCATATAACTTGACTCTTTTGTGCCACTCATGGACATTGTGAGGATTCTGTCTCAATAAAACAGAATTAAGTAAAAGCAACCTCCTTTCCATAAGATGTTCAAATCTGGCCAGCCTTAGTTCTATGTCAATATCATCTATAAAAAAAAATGTCTTGAAGTACTCAAAATAACACATACATCTTATATATTGGAGAATAAATTGATCAGAAAGTTCTAGCAAACACGAAGACAATATTGAAGGTTAGGTAAGTTCTAAGTAAAGATAATCGCAATAGTACAGAGTTCTCCTTCCTCAATAACAATACTTATTTACATGCATCAGATCATTGGGTCTCTGCTTCTATTTAAATTTTGAAAAGATAATTAAGAATAAAAATCTAGAATATTTATGACAACTGATATTTATTTTCACAATTGTAAATATAACACGAATCATCTTCCAAGAATAATGGATAAACCAATAATAAAAGGAAGTAACAAATTTAAGATTACATTATAAATTTATTAAATTACAATTACGGTTCAATTAAAAAAATCACAAGAACATGTTTTAATCTGTTACCTTCTTCAGTGGGGTTAGGATTTTCAGCTGCTTCTTCCATCCGCTTGCTAAGACTTAGTTCTTCAAACTGAGCATAGGCATCAAATACCTGTGTAAAGTCTCTCACAGTGGTGACTGTCTGAACAGCCTCCTCGTACACATCTCTAGCCTACAAGCAAATCATTTCTAAAACCACCTTACAATGATACTACAAATACGACACACATAGATATTTCTACAAACCCTCTCAAATAAGCCACTTCGGACATAATAGTCAGCCAAAGAGTTCCATAGATGTCCGAGCTGATCTGTGTACCTTCGCAATCCACCTCGGATGATGGCATCTACATTGAGAGACCTGCAGTTTCAAAATATTTTATTACATTATTTTGCAGCATAATTATTAATACAATGAATTATTTCGTAGAAAATTAAAATCACAGAAGCTTCAATATCAAGCACAATTTAGTTTACAAAACAATTATCAATCAAGAAGCACTAAATAAAGCAGCGGTTTCTAATAACCTTGATGTTGGTAAGCCCTAAAGCCCCAAGAAAAAGAAAAAACAAACAAACAAGCAGCTTATTTAACAGCGTTTGATTATGAGGATGGATCTCTATTTCTTCCATAAGAATTATTCATTTACTCAAGAGTTTTTCTTTTCTTTTCTTTCTTTTTTTTTTACAATAAAGTCAATATTTGTATTAATAAAGTCAAAGTCAAGTCAAACTATCCTACAAAACACTAAGGTGTTCCCATAGGATTCATTAAGGTTAGAGATCCGAAATTTCTTAGCCTTCACACAAAGCTTGCATTTTGCTCTGGCTAGTTTTACCCCAGGAAAGATATGGCACTTATTTTATTGCATACTGAATAGGCCCAGGAGTCAGTCTAGACATTGAGGTATGAGGGAAAATCTCATACCTCCCACCCACGAAACAACATTGACTCCAATTTCATAAATAAGTAAATAAATAAATGAAACAAACAACAAGTAAACTTCAACCAACTTGTTGTCCCTAACAGAAACTAACATTCAAAGTTTGATCCACTTCTAAAAAAATTTAAATTAAAAATCTTTGAAAAATTAATGTTCAAAAAATTAATTTTTATGGGCACTGATCCATCCATTTTTACCAGCCAGATTATCTACAGAACATAAAACTAGTCTTAATTGGCTGACATTTTTTGTACTTTGACAAATTTCTATATTAATTGAATCTTTAAATGCATTTAAATATTAATTTACCATAGTCAGTTACTTGGTGATTTGACTGCATTGTATAATATTCAATGGAAAGATGTTGTCTTGAAGCATTAATTTATTGATAAAGCTAAAGCTTTTCTGATCCCTACACATTCAACAAACCATACACAGTATTGCAACCCTTCTCAATCAATAGCTACCTGAAGAAACTTCTCCACTTCTTAAATTAGCAATTTCTTTTTTATAAATTAAGTATACTTTCATTTCTCTTCAAATTCCATTACCTCTCCCCCTACACCACCATCTTCCACTAGCAGGATAAAAGTTGTTCCCCTCTGCTCCTTGCATTCTGCCAATGTCCCCGGAGCTATTCTCGGAATGTGTCTGGTTTACTGACATTTTTCCTTATTCTCACTTCTGTTCTCATGGAATATATTTCCATTCAAAAATACTCTCACATTATTATAATTATCATGTTTTAAGTATGCTTTTTTGTAATGTTTCTGTTATTTGATGACTCCAATAAGGTCGAAAAAGCTTTAACTTGACCAATTAATTAATACTGTAAGAAAACATCTTATTATTTAATATAATATAGCATACTCATAATCAATGTATTTGTGGTCCATGAGTTACATCTGAACTTCGCATCATTTCTAAATAATTATTCGAGGAATAACTCTGTAGAACCCCCCCCCATCACAGATTAGATAATTCTCTGGTTGGCCAATCGCAGTCTTGACAATGGATCTCATTGATTTAATGTAGAGACAATCAGCATTCAGGATATAGCTGTCAGACAGGCAGCCTTGAGTCACACTAGCTAATGCATTCCTAGTTGTGCAGCTAATAAAGTGAAAGTACTTCTTAACATGAGTTGTTGAATATTGGATGACAGTCCTATCATTGACACTACTCTCCTATGAGATAATTATCTGTAATTCACAGTTCCATGTTTGTGAACTCTCATTTCATTAACATTTGATAAATTAACATTTCAATTTGATTTCTGTTTAATTAATTATTTCCTAAGTTATTTAGTTTTATTTAGTTACAAAAATTAACAGTTTCCCTTTATAATATTACTAAATTATATACTACTAGTATTTTTATACTTCCCTTTCTTTCCCCTTTATTATATAATATCAAAATATTCTTTCCTTGACTTCACCAATTATTCATTTAAAAATTACTTTTCTTTCATTTTAAGCAGTGTAAAGGAATTAATTTACCTGTAATTGTCTCCAGCATTTTCCATGACTATAAGGGTGTAACTACTTTATAGATGTTAATTAGTGAAAGAATTTTTGTNTTCATTTTAAGCAGTGTAAAGGTTAATTTACCTGTAATTGTCTCCAGCATTTTCCATGACTATAAGGGTGTAACTACTTTATAGATGTTAATTAGTGAAAGAATTTTTGTTCGTGTAACAAATAAAAGAACAATAACTACAATAATAACAGTAATACTAAATGAAAATCCTCACCTTACTTTGTCTGGATTCTTCGAAATCAACTCGCACAATTCATTCCAAAGCTGGTGATTGGACTTACCATGTTTCGAGACAAAATCATCTTTATTAACAACATACGCTAATTTTACAGCTGCTTCATCCAGTCGCCCAATGGATATTAAATACTCTATATAATCCTCAGCATCTTCTGGACACAGCTTTAAAATAACAAAATAAAAATAATTTACACATGCTTCAAAAGTAACAAGAAAAAAGAGTGAATTAGAAAGATGGACCAAACAGTGATTATGCATCTGTGGTTAACAGACCCCAGCGATAAATAAATAAATAAATTTAAACAATTCTATTACGAGAATGCATCTATAAAAACATTATAATAAATTATCAACTAACTTCATTTGAAAATTCTGTATTGAAGAGACATTCTGGAATTTTACAAGGAAAATATTACACTACATCATATGACTGTAAAAAACTAATAATTGATAAAGAAGAATATGTATTTCATCAAGATAGACCAAAAATATACTTGCACACATGGCTAAGGAAGTGTTATGTTTCATGAATTAGAAAGTTTTCAGCGAAAACAAAGCATAAACAGCTTCAGAAACTCAGACAGAAGAGCAAAGTAATTCCTGGGGGAGACAGACTAGCAAGCAAATCAATGGAATATTTTTAGCACAACAAAGATAAGCTCCACTGCCAAGAAACTGGGAAGAATTCTGTATTTTATTAACCTTATTTCAGATAAATAATTTCCAAATTTTTGACAAATTTGTAAAAATGGAAGAGGGAACACAAGGTTCATTAGGGGATTCAATTTTTCACACATTACAATTGTTACAACCCTAAACCACAATAAAGCAACATAAATCAGGGAACAATGAAATAGTTTTACCTTAAGATACCTCCTGAAGACTCTTACAGCAGTTTCGTGAATGTTGTGTTGCTTCAGAAATTTCAGATACAAGGGCCACACTCTATGGTGTTGAGTGATCGGTAAAGCACGCAAAGCACGATCAAAAAGTTGCCTTGAGCGAGTTATTCGACACTGGCCCATCAAGAATTGACAATAATCGAGCCAAATCCTAGGCATCTGAAAGGAAGTTAAACTTTAAAAAATGGCAACATGTTTTCAAGAATATAAAATAAATTCAATTTTTTATCAGAAAATTTAACTATTTCATGCTGGAGCTCAACATGAATTACCATGGAGCTCAACAGTCATATTCGCCTTCGGCTCATCATGTGATTTTACGGTAAGTTGAGCCAAAGCTCTCTCTTGGGGTACATGATAGTACAACTGCACTATGCATGAAGAAAAAACCACAAGTTCAGGGGAAAAAATATACCTACAAAACTGTAAAACGAAAGTTTGAGATAAAGAAATAAATATTTATCCACAAACATGTTAAGTAGTTAGTAACTACAACAGACAATAAGATACAGTAAATGGTACCATTTTTATTGACAATGAATTGATTTAATTTTTTGCTGTTTCACTTCTTTTATTTAAAATGCAACTTAAGTTTTTAGGTCTGGGTGGAAACGGTGTCCAGTAGTGGAAAGCGAAAGGTTGGTGTATTGGTTAACACCCCAGCGATCAAAGCAGGAGTCTTGGGTTTGATTCCCGGCTCGTCGCCATTTTCACCTCACCGAAAGTTGTCACTTAAGTTTTTAGTTAGAAATTCAATTTTATCAATACAATATTGAACTTGATTTTGTATATCTAGTCCTGGTAACTTGAATTTCTGAAACTTTTCAGAAAGAGAGGACCAGACAACCATTTTCACACTGAACCTTATTCTTATGATTCTGAGAGAAATATTACGAGGATACATACGCAGTTTGTACTGCTTTTTTTTTAAGATAAATTTATTATTATTATGATAAAAAGTGTCAAGAAATCATACCTTATGCATAAATACTAAAGACCTTTCAAATGCATTATTAACATCTTCATAAGATGGATCAGTGATGCATCTCCCCTTCACTTGTTTTCTCCTTAACTTCAAGTAGTTGTACCATAATTTGTAACTGAAAATGGAAAAATTAAATAAATAACAAAAGAAATACGAATATAAAATAGTCTTGACATAAGGAGATAAACACAATCTTGCTCCATCTGATTTAATATTTGAGAAAGAGATTGTATTCATAAAGGGTATCATTAAACTATGTCCTCCCTTCTCCATAGATTAGCTAACCAACAGTTTCCTCATCCAGAGAACTAAAATCATCATCCTGTAGTTGTTTAAATTTTCCAACCAGCCTACATAAAACACATATTTAAAACCCTATGCATTTCCATTTTTAGTCCAGTTGAGTATAGTAAATTATCTTCAAGCAGTTTATTCAACCTGTATTACTGATTGGTCAACCAAAATTTGTGTGTCTACACCATCATTTGCAGTATAATCTACCCGTGCATTCATTACTCTGAGTAATATGCATAATTAAATATGTTGCAATGCTTTTCTCTTTACCAAAGCTTATTATTTCCAAGTACCAAGACAACATTTTAACACATATGATTCATTAAGTAAAAAAAGGCGAATAAAATTTATGTTTTAAGACTTTCAATAAAACAAAAAAATTAATCTTGAAAACAAGGATTTTGTTTTGAATCACAAAGGATCATAATACCAACAATAAAAGTCAAAACCATCTGTGATATAATTTCAATTGAATCTGCTAGGTTTTAAAAAAATTTCACATAATTTATGTTATGTATTTGTCTATAAAAGAGTCTGCATTCATGAAATTTATTAAATAGATACATAAACAATAATTAGAATTGAAAAACTTAATAAACTGTATAAGGTATGAATAAAATTAATTCATTTTTCTAAGAATTTTTTGGCAAATACAATTTATTTTTCTTTTGGAATCATATGATGAAAATAGCTCTTGAATAAAATGTAAATCAACAAATATTTTGACAATATTCCTGGCTTGTTATTTATCTCTTTATTTTATTATCCAACAACTAAAAAACATTGTGTTTGTTACTAAGACTTTTAGATGTTCACATGCTGGCTCAACAAATCACCTAATTTATCCCAGAAGTTAATTATGTAATTAATTACTGACCACGCAGTAATGAGAAAAATATAAATAGTAGGAAATGTCACATAGATAAATACTTATCCAATCAGGGAAAAATATCAATATAAAAAATTAAAGTATACTATGACAATGAGCTAGAACAATTTAAAGCATCATGTACCACTATTATGACAAGTTCTCCAGAAAATAATT
>NNCF01129733.1:654246-669655 GCA_002313205.1 Laupala kohalensis
GTCATTAGAACCCTTTCCAGAATATAAGCAGGGATTTAGGAGGAGACAAGATATTGTTATTATCATGTTTTCAAGCACTATGTTGAACATTCTTAAAATATAAGTGGCAAGACATTTCCACAAAATTAGTTTATTGTTCTCCACATACTCATATGCAGATTTTAACTGCTTTCTATTACCATTAATAATTTAAAATTCAGAGCTCCAAGTTAAAAGGCCTACTAGGCATGAATCAAATTTCTTGGAAATATAATTCCCAGTAAAATCCACTACATACCTTCCAGGTAACTCCTTGAGAGCTCTTTCATAAATAATATTCACCCTCTGCTTCGGAGCACCCTTTTTATGATCAATGTATCGTAACCAATGTTTGACAGAAAAGGGGTTCCTAAGAATTTCTTCCTCATAAGGAAGATCATCTTCATTCTATAATTGTTAAAGAGGAGCAAAATAATAAAAAACTTTATATCATAAATTAAGAGAACACCTTAATGTTTGGCACACCGCATTTCACGTTCTACGTAAGACTTACAAAAATAACTTCAATTTCTTCTTGTTGAAAAGTGGGCATAATCACATTGGCTTCGAGTACAACTTTTTAACCACAAATTAATTTCCACCTCTGTGCAACCACGTCGCAAGTAAAACGATTTTCGAATTCAGCACAGTACTACACCGTGCGCACGTCTTGCGTTTCTTCACTTTGACTCGCAAACGGTTAGTCAATTTTTTCTCTGCCAACCTTTACGGAGAACAAATATTTTATTCATAAAATTATATCATAAACTTTGTACCATAACAAATAGCACAAATGTAACAAAAAAATCAGCAATACTTTATGCAATGTCCATAAAAATGATAAATGATTTATTAACATAACTATTGAAGTAATTCTAAGATTTCAAGTGTTGCATAGCATGTAAGAGCTAGTATGGCGTGGACGAATCAAAAATTACGTTTTTTTCGAACGCTTTCTATGCGTGTCTAGTGTAGTCAAGTGCAACCAAGTGTCAGATCTGAAAGATGGTTACGTTTGACAGTTGTGGTATTAGTTGACGAGAGAAGTTGATTTAGACAGATATTTTATTTGTTTCCATTTATTTATTTTGTTAGATTGATGTTAAGTGTTATAGTTCTTGGTCAGTCATGTTTCTTCTCATATTGTGGTTTTTGAAGAATATATTTGGACGGACGACATGGGTAATTATGTGACAAGTGTTTCCCATGCTAGAAGAAATAAGGACGTGGATTCAGTTTTAAGTTCACGTTTTAAACGATGAAGCCCTTTAAGAGGGCTACTGACTCGCTGAAACGAATCGCCGCTCATTTCTTCAGACTCAGCGGGCTAAATCAAGAAAATATGAATAAGTTTTGCATATCTATTGTTTTTGTATCTGGTTTCATATTTGCTCTTTCTGTCAACTTTTTCTCAGAGTACTTAACCATTCCTTATTTAGAGCCAGTAGAATCTTCTCAAAAGAAAGTTTTTTCCCCTCTACCTGAAGAAAGTCTTCAAGTTTTTGATGAAGGCACTCTAGGACTTATACTTCATAAACAAGAACCACAAGAAAAACGTAGCAATTTGGATGGAAATGGTAAGCAAATGAATTCTTTGTGTATTTTATGAATGAAGCTATGAAAATTATACTTGGAATTTTTTCATGTTAAAATGTTTAAAATCTTGACCTGTGTTAGAAAAATGAATTAATGATTTGGAACTAGGTATGTTATTTATTAAGAATTTTGAGTTGTGTTTTAAGTTGTTTTTCAGCACGTATTTTGAATTTCTACTAATTCTTAAAGAATTTATGTTTATTTAAAGTAATTGATGTTTCATATTTATATTGGCAATATTTTTTGTATGATAATAAAAAAATTATTGTTGCCCTGAAGATACGTCTGAATTATGTTCAAAGTGTTCAATCAGAATTATGTAATTTCATTTAAAAAATTCTCAGTTTCAGAAGCTATTAGCGCCTTGCATGCTGCATTGGAAATGAAAAAAGCTGAGAAACATGATAAAGCTCTTAAATTGTTTAAACATGCGATGGCCTTGGCTCCAAAGCACCCAGATATATTGAACCACTATGGTGAATTTTTGGAGGAAACGCACAAAGATATTTTACAAGCAGATCAACTGTATTTTAGAGCTTTGGCTTACTCACCTAGTCATTCAGGAGCTCTTGCTAACCGAGAAAGGACGGCTCGCATTGTTGAAGAAATCGACAGGGAAACTCTTCGAAGGATTGACAACAAGAGAGATCGACTGTCTTCCATCCCAGATTCCAATGCTGCTTTTAGACGTGCAAAAAAGGAAGCCTATTTTCAGGTTAATTAATTTACTTTTTAAAGAGGCAGAGTCTAGCAGTGATTAGATTCCTATTTATATGTAAAACCCTGAGAATTCTGCATTAGTGTTTTCATCATTGTAATACTTGTGAATCAGTACAGGACAGGAAAATGTTGTTTAATTCTCAAAGAAATTTTTTTTCTCAATTTTCATTTAAATATTTCACAATTGTTCATTATTAAATTTTGATTATACAAGTTGTCATTCTTCTCTGAAAAAATCACTTCTTAAAAATCCTACCATTTTATCAACTTGATACTCGATTAAAAAGTAACAATTTTTAAAATCATGAATATATTGAAGAAAAAATATTTGAGCAAATGTAAGCTTAATGTGGTCTTTCTCAATTAATCTTTTAAAAATAAAGCTCATCGGTAAATTTTAAAAATTGTAAATCAATTGACGTACAGTTCAATTATTTTCTGACTTTAGTTATTTTTATTTCTTTGTAAAAGATTAGTAAACCTAAAACATTTCTACTACTTTAGTTGATTTTAACAATCAGGTTAAAAAACCTGTGACTAAAGACTTGAGAAAAATAGTTGAAATTATATAATCATATTGTCTACCGAACAGGGTGAGAAAGATATTTTAAAATGTATCTGACTTTACTGTGTAACATTGAATCATGTAACATTGAATCCTTAAACTTTTGTAACATTGAATCATGTTGATGCCATTTTTCATTTCATTAACATGATGTTTCTGATTTCATGGTTCACAAGACAAAATAACACAGACCGTTATATTAGTACTGTATTATAAAGCTACATACTAAATCTTATTTTATTTATTTATTGACCTATAAATAATAATAAATAAAGTATTGTTCAGAATTTTATAATTTAGAAATCTCTCAAGACTTCAAGTTACTTTTTAATATTAAATTGCAGTGAAAATTATATAATTTCATGAATTGTTTTAAAAAAATGTTACATTTTGTGTGTTAATTCAATTCTACAGTATCCTTTTTGCTGATGTTTTAGCACATATATCATACTGTTGGTATAGAAGGAAATACTATGACTCTAAGTCAAACTCGCTCAATTGTGGAAACCAGAATGGCTGTGGCTGGTAAAAGTATTATGGAGCATAATGAAATTTTGGGCCTCGATGCTGCTTTGAAGTATATAAATGCAACATTAGTCAATAGGTATGAGGTGAAAATATTCATTTAATTTGGAAAAGAAATACTTGTTTTAAATAATAAATTAAGCAAATATCTGTATATGCATAAAATTGCTGGATGTATTTCAAAGGATAATTCATATGGATATTTCCGTGTCAAGTCATGAAAAATTATGAGTTTTCTGATTAACATTTAATTTGTAATTGGTGTACTTTGTTTTCCTCTTCTAATGATTTTAGTACCGGTTGTGGTTTCTTTCCAATTCTAATCTAAAGCGAGAAGTCATTGGATGATCGGAGACCTTCGAGCAAGCTCATATTGTTGAAGCATTTTGGCAAATTTTAAGTGTGAAGATGTCGATAAGTTTGTTGTATTGTTTTTTTTTTTATGATGCTAAATTTTTAGGATTGTTACTTTGTTGGAAAGTATCTTCATCTAATGTCAGAGCTCTCATTTAAAGTAAGAAGATAAATGTACATAAACTTACATAAACAATAAATTATTGAAATAATTTCATCGGCCACACACTCCACTTAATTTTTTAAATACGAAAAGTGAAATGAAAATGTAATATTGTTGAAGTACGTTGGTGGACATTTTCTATGTTAGTTTGGGAATGACTGCTCGTTCAGCTATTCTAGAATAGTGTGTTAAATTTCAAAGTTCCATTTGAAAATAATTTGATCAGCAGTTAACAGTAGTTGAGAATGGAAGCAACGGATTCTGAAACTAGTTTGTGTTTAAAAAAGTAAGTGGAGTGTGGGGTCAATGAATTATTACAATAATTTATTGTATTGAATCCATTATGAATTCCCAAAGTTATTTGTGTCTTACATATCCACTTTGATTTATTTATTGCCAAAAAGTAGTAATTTTACAATGTAGAGAAATTGAAAAAAATGGGAAAGAAATTATATTTAACAAAAAGAGGTGTCTTTATTATTATGTTTACGTTTGTGAAGTAAGAGTATTTCTATTCAAGTGCTCCTGCAATTTTCAAGCACTTCTTCAATTTTTCTGACATTAAATATTGAAGTCTTGTATAGTATCTAAATATCTATTTTTGTACTCTCATCTGACATTTTTGTATTATTCCAGATTAGGTGGAATAACTATTAAGGACATTTTGGAAATACACAAGAGGGTAATGGGATTTGTTGACCCTGTTGAGGGTGGTTCTTTCCGACGCACTCAGGTGTATGTCGGAGGTCACATCCCACCTGGACCTCATGAAATTCAGTTGTTAATGGAAGAATTTTCTCATTGGCTCAATTCTGATAGAGCAGCAAGAATGCATCCTATGCGATACGCTGCATTAGCACATTACAAGTTAGTCCATATCCATCCATTCACGGATGGGAATGGGAGGACGTCAAGACTGTTGATGAATACTATCCTTATGCAAGCTGGTTATCCTCCTGTTATTATTCTGAAACGGGATAGGCACAAGTATTACCGCTATTTGGAAATGGCAAATTATGGAGATATACGACCTTTCTTTCGATTTATAGGAGAGTGTGCTGAACATACACTAGATTTGTTTCTATGGGCCACTAGTGAATATGCTACAGAAATTCCAGCTCTGGAACAATATGAAAACTCTAGGACAATTATTCTTGATGAAGACTTTGATGATGCAGATGATGAATATTGATGTATTTTACTATGTTACATGCTTCTTCCAAGTACAAGTAATCTTATAAGTTCTGATTATGTTACCATACTGACACTGCGGGCAGTGTTTCATGGCATCTTTTTATTTATTTGAAGTTAAATGTGATACTTTTAATAAATGTGATACTTAGAATATACTTAATGAATAAAGTAAAATTGTTTATTCTCATATATGAATGTTATTTTGTATTTATTTAATTCTTGAATATATTGTGCACAGCAAAATTCAATAAAGATATTACAATTTTTGTAGTTATTATTGTTTTTCTGTTACCTTTTCATGAAGTATTAACTCTTGATAATACTTTCCCTATTCTGAAGAAACTAACAAACGTTATGAGGTAAAAGCCTTTAGTGTATTTTTAATGGAATGCTTTATGTGCTTTAGACCTAAGGTTTTATTTTCTTGTCTTCTTCAATTGTATTGTTTTCAGGTTTTAGTATCATTGACTACATTGTTCAAAGAAACTAAGATGAGAGTTTTTTTCAGTAACAAACCTTTGCTAGTGTTCAAATATGATTTATGATTTTCTACAATCAAATTAAATTTTTCTGGAATATGTACTTTATATTCTCTAAATTTACTATTTTGATCTTTCAACTAATTTCCATAGCATAGGTCACAGATAGAAGTTCAAAATTATGGCAAAAATTTTGGGTTATGATGGAACTACAGAGATATTGTACTCAACTATGACTAAATTGAACACAAGCAAAAATAATAATATATATTATGAAACAATAATAAGCATGAATTAAATTTTGCATTTCAATCCAATCTGTTCAGAGCATTCAAACTTATAGAATCCAAAAGAGGATAGTTCGGATTATATGTAAATCTTACCACCAAATTTCTTATTAACCTTTCCTTAGAGAATTAAATATTCTCCCTCTCCCTTGCATATACATTTATGAAGTAGTAATGTTTGATAAAACAGAATTATTAAAATCCCACCTCTGCTTTGGAAGAATAAGTGTAGTTCACGAACACAACACTTGAAATAAGGCTTGAAATGTTCATCATCCTGGCGTGTCTACCACTCTTTGCCAAAACGACCCATATAATTCAGGATATATTTGTATAATTCCCTTCCCAAAAATATAAAAGATATAAATATATTGAATCTCTTCAAATCCACTGTTAAAAGGTTTCTAATGTGATATTGTTTCTATAATGTGAAAGAATTTTTTAATTTTAATAAAAAGTTAATGAGAGTTTCCCAATTAATATTTTTTTCTATATGATTTCGGATGATGAAAGTGATGTTAATTCCTCTTATACTTGATTACTCTATTGTTTTAGTGCTCTAAATACTGATTAAATTCCTATTTTCTTGCATGTTGTTTTTGATCCTTTTAATTAATAACAGTTTATTTGTAACTGTATGCATCCTTATGTTGTGTGCATTATCTCTGTAGTCCATTCCTGGTCTGGGTTTTTCACTGGTTTTCCTCCAGGTAGGGGTGGATTTTCCATAGGAGGGAATATAATTTAATACTTTTGTTATTATTAATCTCAAATTTTTATTGCATAGTTCATTTTGGAAAAATAAATGGATAATAGTACATATTTATTGAATAATTTGTTTCAGAAGTTTTAAATTCGTCACTACCCTTGGGTCCTGGATTGGGATTGATGGGATGGTCCTTTGCTTGTTTCTGGAGAGTAAATTAGTTTCTTATCCCCCACATGGTCATATGCAGTTTGCAACTGCTTTTTGACAACAAAAATCATTTAAATGAATAATTATAATAAAATAGCAACCACTTCACTTATGACTCAATTTTTGAGTGTATAAATACAGTCAAACTACACATGTCTTATTGAATCAATATGAACTTTAATGTCATAAAAGGCAGTTGCAAACTGCGTATGATCACATTGGGGGCAATAAACTAAGTTACTAAGGAAACAAGCAAGGGACCATCTCATCAATTCTGATCAAGGGCAGTGGCAGATTTAATATTAAAACAATAAATTGTTTAATAAATATGTACTGTTATCCGTTTATTATTCGAGAATAAATTGTAGATATTTATGCAGTAATAATTCAAGATTTATAAAACAAAAGTATTAATGACATTCCTGCCCAGGGTAAATCCGTCACTTCCCAGAGGAAAATCGGAGAAAAACCAGAGCCAGGACTATTGTTACTTCTTGTCTCACAAGACATACAAATTGTGCACATTCACAATATCTTGTATATTTGGTAGGCTATACTATATTAAAAATAGGATATAACCCCAAGATTGCTCCGTAAGAAAGCAAAGGATTGAGAATAACACCGACCATGGATGACTGGATGACACGCTCGCTTGGGGTGAACACCAAAAGAGTGTCTTGAATGAGTCAGCATGTCGGTTTGAACACAAAATGGCGATCTGTAGATCTGAAACCTCTAGCAAACAGACCAATTAGTCCTAGTCTAGTGACGAGAGTCCATTCAGTAAAATAAAAGGAAAAACAAATGAACAATGAAATGTCAAGAGTTAATTATAGTTGTTTTTTTCCACATAATTTTTCCAAAAATAATAAATGTATATTTTGTTAGTTTTGTTTTATTTATTTCAAAAAATAACATTCATTGTAGAAAATATTCAAATGTAAACAAAAGAGTGAATAACAAAAAATCGGCACTAGAATGTCAAGTTTTGGACCCACTGAGCCAATATTAGACGTACTGCGGCAAAAATGTCATTAAGTATTCAAGGAATTAACAGATGATGAATTTACATCATTATTGTTATGAATTGAAAATGTTGAATAAGATTATGAGTAGTGAGAAAATGTATTGAATAAGATTATACTAAGAAAATGGCTACAAACAACTCATGGCATATGGAAAAATAAACTAATTTTCTCTTCTGAAGCAGGCAAAGAACTGTTCCATCAATTCCTCTCACAGACCCAAAGACTGTGATTTAATATTTCTATAAGGAATTATTTAACAAATATGTTCTGCTGTCAATTTAGTTTTCTTAAGGTAAATTCTATTTTTTTAATGACTCAAAATTTGAGATTAATAATTATAGTATTAATAACATTCCCGACTCTAGTATCGAGCCTAGTCAGGATGAGAATAATGCATTTTTCATTATCTATTATTTATAATAATTAAATAAATTATTTTCTTGAGTTTATATTCCCTACCCTCTCAAAAAGGAAAAAAGAAGAAAGAAAAGATGATTAGTTAGAAGTCCTGTCTGCTGATTCTTTTTTTTTTTTTTACCAAAATACTTCCCCTCTAAGGAAACCAATCAAATCATGCAATCATCTATGGAAACCATGCAAAACAATCATCGGTATCGGAATTCCAATTCTGACATTGTTATAATGTAGTTCAACAAGTGACTACCAGATCTCGTTTGCGTGACTTGCATGAGTCGCCTGCCTACCACATTGTTCCACACTTCAACCAGAAGGTGTCGTTTGAGGCATGTTCGAACGAGAAGTAACAACTACTTACCTTTCTCTGTTTAAGTGGCGAATGACAACAAAATTAATATTAATGACAGCAATGATTCGTTATTTTAAAATATATTAAAATTTTATGGCATGAAATTCGTCGTCAAAAGTTCTCATGCCTTCCAGAAAATTAATTGAAAACAATGTTCTTGAAAACAACTGAATGATTGTTTAGTAGATACTTCTCAGAAAAACCTGAAATTTTAAAGATATTTTCTTCCATTCACTTTTTAAAAACTGCAGGATATGTCATCAATAGTAGGAATGGCTATCCCCTACATTTTACCGATATTCTGAATTTATCTTTATTATTTTCAAGGCCTCCAACCGTAAAGTATTTTTTTTTAATTAAAAAAAATGAAATTTTCGGTTTGGTTGTTTAAAGAGAATAATACTTGTGCCAACAAGATTAAAGAAACAAAATATTCGGGCTCCTTCTAATTTTTATTTCCTTCTTTTAAAGTTCGTAACTAGTAGTTTCTGAGAAGCTTCACTTTCTGACTCGCTTCTGAGAAACCCGTTCTCATCTCCCGCGAAGAGAGGAGAGCCAAAACCTTGCAAATGAAGTGTAATTCAGAGCTATGATGATGGTTGTGCTCCTCCTTTAATTCAGTCGGCGCAGAATACAATGAGAAGGTTGCTGTGCGGCAGTGGGTGGCTGCAGGGCATCCGTATCATGGCTTGTTGGGCTCATCAGCGCCGCTTGTGTCCGCCACAATGACGGCTCGTTGTCAGGAAAACACGCACCGACGTCGCTCTCGCTTTAATCACGTCGAGGGAAATTGCACGGTGACTGCTGCCGCCACCGCGCGCCGGTCGCCTCAACACAAGTGCGTTCGTTCTTCCGCCGAAATCAAGTCCCCTGTACGCTGTGCCGTCGTCTACGCCCATATCGTACTCCACGAGAAAGATTTCCTCACGAGATGAAAAACAGGAATATTTTAAGATGGAAATTACTGTAAGGACGGGGTTAGCCTGGACGGGGATGGGATGGGCTGGATACTCAAAAAACCAAAATGGAATAAAAGAAGAAATAAAGGATACACAAGAAAATTTCCTGGATGTCAAATCATACGAGTACATATATTCAACAAATCCACATAGGGTATCTAAAATATATTTTATCAATTCATAATATCTAATTAAAACTGACTATGTATGGTGATTTCGCCACTGCTCCAGCCAGCATTTGGACAAATTTCCATTTGCACGTTGGCTGAGAAATATCTGGCGTGCTTCACGAGCTCCAGGAGATTTGTTAGGGTTCGATGTCACGATTTCGCGCACATATTGCTGAGTTAAGTAGATGCATCTTTGTATTTTTTTGTAAACTGTGTATCTTTGTATTATAGGAATAGGTTTGATGTCGACAGATTGTTCATTACAACCAACAAAAATCTCTGTTTACGACAGGACCAAACATTGATGCGCCCCCTCCCTCTCCATCTCGTACTGAAAACTCTACGCCCTTGAATTACTGCATTATTTCTTTTCATACACACAAAAATACATGGAGTGTGTTGCGGGACTTTCCGACTGAGTTTCATTTAAGCATATTTATACGATACAATGAACTATGAACTCGATCTGGGAAAGATTGTGTATGTCTCAGTAGCACCAATCTAACTTTTGATTTTTCTTCTTCTGTTTTCCCCAGATAGTACTTTGATGGACTTGATGTGATTATTGCATGAAGACTGAAATAGCTTATTGTAAATAGCTTCAGGAAAGTAAAATAGTTTATACATACTCAGATTTAAACACATTTTATGTTAATAATATTGAGTAAAAAGTCTCACTATGCCCGTTCAATTTTGCAATGTTTTTAGAAATGGAAGAGACAGTACCAAATAAATATCTACGTGATGAGGACCATTTATTTCCATATTTCCATAAACAAGTTTTCTCTTAAATGAAACTATGTTGGAAAAATATCATGATGCATGTTGATGATTTATTAAAATTGTCACTCATTTTTTTAACTAAATTCATCGATAATAGGATTGGACTAGCTCAAAAAACGCGTATAGCAAAACTAGCGTAGCTTTCGCAGTTGACAATAGTTGCTTGATCATCACTTGATTGACGAAAATCCTAATGAATCCCTTCGTAAGACCGAACGAGTAACTCACTCACACACTCATGAAAGTCGAAGACACTGGAAATTTGAAACTTACAGAGATGGGCTCTTTAACCTTCAGAAAGCCAAGCTCTGAAACCAACGTTAACTACGAAGCGGGATCATCCTAGACTCCAAGAAGAAATTACTCTCTAAAGAACGAAGAAAGCAATATGTAACAATATAATTTAAGAGATTTCTAAAGATAGTGCGTTTCGTAAAAATATTTACAAGAAAAATATCGTGAAATATTTTTAAAATATTAGTGCAACAAAAACTACCCTGAAGAACTCAACACAAATTAGTATTATCCTCTTAGAGATACCGTTTTCCCATTAAAATAATGTAAATGTTTCTTTGGGGTCTCCGCTGACCCCGCTAGGTAGTCTGAAGATTAATACACGTCCTTATCCTGATCGTTCCAAGTGACTTCGAATGTTCTATAATATTAATAATAATAATAACAATAATGATAATAATAATTATTTATTGATCTACTAGTGAGATAGGAAAGAAGACATAGTAAAAGTATACATAATACAATAATAAGAGGTTAAATGACAAACCATCGCCCAAATATCTATTAAATACACACATGCATTCCCTAATAAAATTGTTAGAAAATTAGCAAACAAGGTTACAAGGAGAAAGAAATTAGATTTAAGAAATTAATTATCTACATGATGTCCATATACGTGTATATTCACATTCATAAACAAGCACATTTTCGCTTAGAAACAGATACGGAAACACTCTCATACGTACAAACACGCTCAATATAAACACATATATTATTGCTCCTCCTATCCCCTTAACGTAATACTAGTTGCTAGAATACAATTAAAAGAAATTAATAACTATAAAAATAAAACCAAAACATGCTGTGAACTTCACTATACATCACTTCTACTATTCACTGCATTTTCTACAACCTTAGACTCCAATCTCCTCACTACACTTCACTTGACACGAGCTCCTATTCCGAAGAAGCAAGAAGACGGAAACATTTTACTCTTTTTGGTAAGTTCGTAAGTGTTGCTGCAGGTAAGTTATTCCAGTCTACAATGATTCTATTCACAAAGGAGTATTTACCAATAGCCGTTTTCTGTTTTCTACATTTTATTTCGTAGTCTTCGTAGTATCTTGGGAAGTGCAATAAACAAGAAAGTTCCCGAAAGTGCGAATTTGAAGATAACTTTTTAAAATAAATAATCTCGATAAAATGTTAGATTACAAGTATTGCTTTTCATTGCAGGCTAATCTAGAATTTAAGGTCTTGTGATGTGGTTAGGGGTTGGAACTTAGTAAAATCGTTATCGTCTTACAGCGGGGTTTGGAGGTAAATAATTAAATCGCTGGGTTTATTCTCTGGGAAAAAAATGGATTTAAACGCTTTTATTATTATTTTTTAAACTGTCTACGATAGTAAAAAATTAAGAGGTTTTTAAACTATACTGACTTCGGAGGGAGCGGAGAGGACTCTCCTCACTGCCTGTCTGTATACCATAACTCATAAGTAAAGAATAAAGAATGGTAAGAGCTCAACTTACTGAAAATTAAAAGTATAATGCTATGCTGGTACATTTTGATTTCCCAAAATTTCCCATTTAAGAAACAATGACAGTAAATCGAAGCATTATCAACAAGTTTTACGTAATGCGTTCAGTGATATTTTAGTCTCATCCTACGTCCATGCAGATAAAACATGAGCCTGTATTTGGGATACAATATATTTTTTTTTATTAGTCCTATCATACTAGAGTTTTCCGAAAGCTCATGTGATATGGCTTACTTTTACGTTCAATCTTTCAGGGAAAAAAATAGAAGTATAATAAATGTATTGTCTCAATTGCTACATCATCAACCACTGGTGCAACCATCTCTTCTAACACAAGCGTCCTTTCCCCTTCCCACTTTCATCCCCCCACCCTCTTAAAACAAAACGATAAAAAGAACCTCCTTCGTCCTCAACCTCTGGCTACAGTTTGTACTTGTGCGCACACATGGAATGTACGATTGGATGTGTGACTTTTTCATAAATATGTATGGGAGCCCCTCCTTTGCGCAGGTGGTAGCGTTCTTGCTCGTCTCCAAGTTCAATTCCCGGTGTGGTCAGAAAACAAATGGTAGCTTTTTCACATTAATGTCCCAGTTCACATAGCTGTGACTACTGAAAAGCTAACCTTCCTTCCTCTATCCAGCTCCTTCCAGTATCAATAACTCTAACCATTACTAACCACTTCAACTAACCCCTCCATGTGGGTCAAGTTGTTGGTAAACCCAGCTAACTGGCCCACCTATACTAATACCATTCTACCCACCTACCTCCTATCGCTCCATGTAGGTAAGCTTCAATAGCACGCTACATTTCCCATTTACAAGTAAAAGTATGACGATCATTCATCGAATCAAAAATTGTTCACTGATACAGGAACCTTTCGAGTGGCTTGTAAGATCATCACAGTATTTTCGATGTATCGTTGTCAGTGTTTTAAAAAGAAATGCATATGAAAAGAGTGATGGTTTTTGTCGTCAATTTTCCTTCCATACAATAGGGAAACATTCGTCAATGAAATGAAGGTTGTTTGGACTAATAATCTACAAGATTATTAGTGCGGGGTTACTCATTTACTTCATATCTGACGACAATTTTTAAACCTTGAATNTTTTTACTATTTACGACAATTTTTAAACCTTGAATATACAAAATATATTATACGACCGTGTTTGGACTATTCACAACATTTATTATGACTTTTTTCTCGAACGATATTTCGACCCTTTATCGGGATCTTCATCAGGTGTTACAAATAAATACAACAAATATTAACATAGTAATATAACAAATGAACAAGGATGAGCATAAATATTAAACTAAGTAAATGAACTTTGTCAAAAGTTCAGTTGCAAATAGCGTATACCACGCGGGGGATAATCAACGAAGCTACTCTCCGGAAACAAGCAAGGGACCATCGCATCGATTACAAAATATGTTATACAACAACAAAAAATCACTCAAATATTTTATTAAATAAAATTATAAATTATCTATAGTTTTTCCGTGTCTGCAGGAAAATTTAAACTCTCATTAAAGTTTTATATAAATACTAGCTGATTACCCAGCGTTGCCCGGGATTTTTCTCAGACAAATCAACTTTTAGTAAGGGAAAAAAATCTATATTCTAAGAACAAAACGTTTTTACTTAATGGTTTTAAAAACATGTACAGAATCCTAAGTTTTCAAATTTATAATAATACTAATTTAATACAAAACTTGACTGCTTACTCTACACTAGGGGTCGGCAACCTTTTTTGGGTCGCGGGTCAAAATCAACCAAAATGTGAGTATTAAAGAGACGTTTGGGTCAGAGATATTTTCGTATTAAAACAGTATTTTAATAAGTAATAAGATATATTTTATTAAGAAAATAATTACAAACATAGTTGAATTAACTTTATTTATAAACGTTTTCTTCGATATCAATGGCTCTCCTGATGCTGAACTTGTGATTCCCCCAGGGGACTTACATCTAGTAAGTACGTGTTTGGCGAACACGGGACCCCGAACTGAGTCTGGCATTACATCCACTTACTTGTGATAGGCTCCTTCCTTTCTCTTTACTGACCTCCCTTGGTCACCTCTTGTTCTTTTCGATCCCGACGCTATTAGGGCTAGGGTATCTTTCATTTTCCTCATATTTTCCTACCCCTCATTCTTTGTCCCCCCTCATTTTTTCTCCTCAATGTTTTGATTATGTTTTGAGATATGTTTTGGTATGTTGTAATTCAGGAGGGTTTTCAGTGGGTATGGTTGAGTCATTCGGCGAGTCTCATACGCGGGGAGAGTCATGTTGGCTCTCCCTAGTGCGTAACTGCATTTTCCCTACCTGTACAAGGTTTTAGGGCTCCAATGACCTTTGATGTCGACGAGCCGTAAAGTCCCACAAAAAAATGTACTTGTGACTTCAATTTAGTCAAGTCTGGTTTATAGTAAGTCGCTTTAAGATGAATACAAGCATCTGAATTTTCGGTAGTTAACCTGTTCCTATCCTTGCTTAATATAAATTTCATTTGTGAAAATATTTTCTCACATTATAAGTTGAACCGAATGTGGAAATAATGACAAAGCCATTTTTTTTCAAAGATGAAAACTTCGTAGGAAGTGATGTCCAACATGTTGATATCATGCGAAGATGATTATCTTCTGTTTTTCCCTAATCTTTCCGCAATTTCTTAAATTTATCCGTCCATAACGTTGAACTTTTAAAATCAATCATTTCTAAACTAAAATGGTCAATTTTTAGATATTGAAAATACTGCAAATTTAAAACATTTTCTTCTATTTCCTCGGGCTTTATTATAAATGTAAATATTTCTCCATGTTTCATAAAACTTTAAAACCGACTTTCATATTCACTTTTAATGACGAAAATCCAACTTTCGAACATACTTAGATTGCTTTCATTGATATTTTCTTTTTCATGTTCCCTTTTTAACAAGGGAAAGAAATGAAATTTTTTAGTTTCTATGTCAGTTTCAAATAATGTCAATTTTGAAGGAAAACTCTTCCGTTCCTCATACATTTTCAAAATTGTGTGGTTATTTCCTTGGAGTCGTACGTTGAAATCATTATAATGGTTCATTATGTCTGTTAAGAACAAAAGTCTTAAA
>NNCF01129736.1:9757-24661 GCA_002313205.1 Laupala kohalensis
AGTGACAGATTTAGACCGTGAAATAAATATTGATGAAATAAAAGATGTGGTACGGAATTTGAAATCTGGCAAAGTAACAGGTTGGTATTCCAGTGGAATTTTTTAAGGAAAAAAATTCTAGTATTGCCATAATTCTCGTGCATTTGTTCAATTCTTTATACGACGCTTCCACGTTTCCTGAAATTTGGGATACATCAATAATTTGTCCAATTTTTAAAAACAAAGGTGACGTTAACGATCCCAATAACTATAGAGGTATTTCTTTAATTAATGCAATAGCTAAGATTTTTTGCAAAATTCTTCATGAACGGTTAAATAAATGGATAGAAAAAGAAGGAAAAGTGACAGCAATGGAATCAGGATTCAGAAAAAACTATAGTACAGTAGACAACATTTTTATAACTACCACAATGGCGGAAAAGGTAACTTCCGTGAAAAGAGGTAAGCTATTTTGTGCTTTTGTGGATTTTGAAAAATCATTCTATACCGTTAATAGAGAAATACTTTGGTATATTCTAGAAATTAAAGGGATCTCCACTAAATTCCTAAAAATGTTTCAAGGGATGTATAAACAAGGAAGGTATGCATGAGATTAGAATTAGATTGAGTAACTGATACATTCTCTGTGGAAAGCGGTGGAAAGCAAGGTTGCGTACTTTCCCCACTTTTGCCGACGACTTGATTATTTTCTCAAAAACACAAGCAGGTTTACGAAGAAGTTAAGATGAATTTTAGAATTTTTCTGCGAAGAAACAAAACTAAAAGGTAACATTAATAAGACAAAAACTATGACATTTAAAAATGGATGAGTCTTCAGTAAGAATAAAATTTGGTCGTATAATCGAGAAACGCTAGAAAACGTTAAAGAATACATATATTTAGAGTAACTATCTGCATGAACGTAACTTGGACGAGGCGTGAGGGGAAAGCTCGACGAAAAAGGCAAATACATTTTAAGTACAATAACAAAATAAAAAATTACTATTCCAGAAATTGCACCAAGACTTATGGATAAAACGTTTCAATCTCTATTCATCCCGGGAATAGCGTCCGAAGCGGAAATATGGGGCGCGGGGAATAACGATATTTTAAACTCGCTTTAAACCAAATATCTTAAAATGGTAACGGGTATTGCTCAATGCACAGTAAACGGTGGCACTGTATGGGAATTTGGGTTGTTTCCCATTGAACTAACTCTCCAATTAAGAGCAATTAAATATTGGCTTTCGATAAGGGCAGGCACCAGGAACCCACTTGTAACTCAGTCTTACCATTGTAATACAGAAGGAAAATGGGGCAGGCAAATTAAAAATGTAATTCATAAAGCAGGAATCAATTGTGTGAGTCAGAATAGTCCATTGTTAAATGATCTAAAAGATATTAAGAGAAAACTCCAAGACTTATACCGTCATGAAATAGAAACTAACAGACTGGAAAAGAGATCACTTATCGTGCAAACCTTAGTAGCTGGACAATGGGGCAGAAAACCATACATTGACTGTCTCAAATCAAAAGAACGATCGGGTTACGGATGGTTTCGCGTAGGAGGATAAAAATTAAGAAAACTGAGGGGGGATCGAGACTCTATTTGCCCACTTTGCGGCGAACGAAATGAAGATTGGATTCACATTTTACCAACGTGCCCGAAAACAGATCAAAAACGAACTTTTATCCAAGTTGGTGCATTCCAAAATTATCACATTAACGTAGATTTAGCCATTGCGATAATGAGGGACAATAGAGTATCTGTAGTGCAGTCCCTGGGTCAGTTCCTAAGCTATTTGACGGAAATGAGATAAAGAGTCATATGCCCTGAAACCACTGATTCAAATGAACCGTGTTTCCGCCGCTTCGTCTTTTTCTATTGTTTCAGATAGAGACATGTTGAGAAGACTTTCCAAGCATTATGTTTATTTTGTATTGTTTTTTGTATTGTATACAATTGCATTTTATTTTAATCTTTATTTCTATAACAAAACTTGTATTTATTATTTTACAATTTCTTTCTCTTCTTTAAGTATCTGTTGTAAATATGTTTATATTAATTAAATATATTCGTGTCCTGACCGTTGGTTTCCCGTGGTTCCCAACGGTGTTCAATGAATCAATAGCTGCAGTACACTAAAAAAAGTACTTTACAACTAAATTAAATAATAT
This sequence comes from Laupala kohalensis, assembly GCA_002313205.1. Taxonomy (NCBI): domain Eukaryota; kingdom Metazoa; phylum Arthropoda; class Insecta; order Orthoptera; family Trigonidiidae; genus Laupala; species Laupala kohalensis. Next base: position 11,915 of record NNCF01129736.1, read on the forward strand.
TAAAGAAGCACTAAATGATGCTAAAAATACTATTACGATACAAATCACAAGTACATAAAATTACAATGATTTTAAGTTCAAAAATAAAGATTGACAAAATTAAAACTGCAACTATCCTTTCAATGAGAGAGAATACCAGGGCATTGTATGCACAACCCGCGGCTCTACTTAAGAGGCATTTGAAAGGCGTACGGGCAAAAAAACCTCGCCACACATTTGTACATAATTAATAATTTTAAAAAAATAAAGCGCCCTATTGAAATTGAAATTGGAAATATAACCACTCCAGAGGAAGGTAAGGATTCCTCCAAACCTTTGTATGTGTCATCCCATATTTCGGGTACTATAAGGTTGGAGAGTGACATTCCGAAAGATGGGATGACACATACAAAGGTTTGGAGGAATCCTTACCTTCCTCTGGATTTGGATCTCACATATAAATCTATTCCACTCAATCTGTGATGAGCGAGTTGTCCGGAGCGAGTTGTCCGGAGCGAGTTGTCCGGAGCGAGTTGTCCGGAGCGAGTTGTCCGGAGCGAGTCGTCCGGAGCGAGTTGTCCGGAGAAAGACATTCAGAGGATACCATGGCTTCGTCGAATGAGGTGAGCGGCCCGCTCACCCATCATATACGCTGGCGCCATGGTGTGTCCAGAAGGAATGATGGGAAACACTGACGCATCTGCGACGCGCAGAGCTTCAATTCCGCGGACTCGCAGCTGCGAATCCACCACTGCCATAAGATCGCTCGTTGGACCCATCTTGCAAGTGCCAACCTGCCAAAACAAAATTTTTAAATAAATGCCGAAGGGAAGGTACATGTTAATCATGTATTGAAAATAATAGCATCTCTTTGCGATCACGTAGTTTGTTACATACATTTCAAATTAAATCGACTTTTTAAAACATTTCGTAGCGTCGAATTTACCTACGCTCAAAATATTTTTAAACAATTGGGAAAATAAATTTGTTTATCCAAAATCTTATTTATTTAAAGATTACATCTATTTTATAATAAATTTTTTGTCAAAAAACAGTACAGACTGCGTATGACCACGTGGAGGACAATAAACTAATTTACACTCCGGAAGCAAGCAAGGGACCATCCCATCAATTCCGATCAAGGGCCCTAAGGCAGAGGCGGATTCAAAAATTTCAGCAAAAGTTCCTAGATAAGATAAAAAGTTAGCTGCGAGTTATAATACATATATAATGTCANACGGATTGACAATTAGAGAATTCGTAAGTAATTATTAGAAAATGCGAGTTATGCATTGTTACTTCTCTGTACCTGATGTTGCATGCTGATGGTGAACTGCCTCACAGCACATTCCCAATAAGCGTCCTCTTGCGGAGGCCATGTGGACGTGAGGTTCTCGCAGCCAGGATACAGCACGGGGTTGAGTCGGGCGCCCAAGCGACGCATAGCAGACATCGACACCACGCGAATGGCCTGGGACGCGAAGTAGGGATGTTATCAGCCATTGGAAAGTACCAGAAATTTTTTTTACGGTTTGGCAAAGTAATAATAAAGAATGTGGCCAAATCACAAGAATTTTGTCCGGAAAGAAACTGACATCCATTCCATCAGATGTGAAACACACATAATTATATCAAAAATACCTCAAAGACTGGAAGGGAAAAGTGGCACACGCAGAAATAACCTTAATGTAGTGTAATGTAGTAGATATAAAAATATTTATCCTTATATTGAAGATTTAAATTATTATTTTGGTGAGTTATGTCAAAAAACGGGGTATCAAAGAAGTTTTATTCATATTGTGTTATACTTGTCTACCTGAGGCACGAAAACTTAATAGTTACCTGGTAATGGAAGAGTAATGGTTGATATAATTATACTTTACACGAGAGCATAATTTTTGTTTTTTATTTAATAAACATAGAGGCAAAAATATTAGATTGTTATTTTGTCGTGTCTCAATCACGCGACATTCCACGACGTTAATCATTACATTCAACATATCATTAACGTCATTCACCTGTGGAGTCCGCATTTTGTTCAACATCTTACACCACAATAATTGATAAGTTAATTCATGTATTCCTTACTTTATATCCCATATTCCATTCACATATTTCTAGTCTGTATATTTTTTCCTCCTATTCCTTGGGTCTACTACATCAATCGTTTGCATCTCTGGCATAAATTCAGTCCTTTCTATTCTGTGCACATAATACGTCCATAGCACATGTTTCACAGTCTCCCCCTCTTTCCCACATAAACACATTCCATTATTCCTGATTCCCAATCTTTTCAGATAAGAATTTATACTTCCGTGTCCCGTTAGAATTTGTGCAAGTCGACACCCTCGGTTAAACCATTTGCTATTCTTTGTCGCGAAAGTTATTCACTGATAAATTTACATGTAGTCTTCCTTTTGTTGACCGTGACCACCTTAATTGCCTAGCCTCAAGCAGGAATTTTGTAATTCCTTATGGGAGCGTGGGATTTCCGAGAATTTCAGTCGGGGCAGATATATTACATCTGGCTTAGACCCCTACAGTTAGGTTTTCACGACAGTAAATTAGTACCTTTTGGCGAAGACTATAACGTTGGTTTCTTACCTCTCTGGCGCCGTGGGCGATGGCTTTGACGTCATCCGGGTGATCCAAGTAGTTGGGGAAGAGTTTGGGCGGCGCCCGGGGATCCCTGCTGCGCAAGTGCAGACGTCCTCTGCTGCGCGGGCGCAGAGCGATGGGGACGACGGAGAAGGCGTCGTGGCCGCGCAGTTTGCGCAGCAGACGTCCTGCGTAGTCCTCGCGCAGACCCAACGCTCTGACGTCAGTGATTTATCGTTAGTTATTCGTGACATTTTTTATAGTCATGAATCACACTATAGGTGCGAGAAAACATTGTGGGAGTGTGAATCCGAGCATTTGACGTAAGATTCTAATTCAGAGCGAGGAAAGGATTTCTCCAAACCACCTTCCACAATTGTACACCATTTCCTAAACCCTGGAAGACCAGAGACACATACCCATACTATCCATAAATGGTGTACGGTTGTGGAGGGCAAACGGGTGGTGTAGTTGTTAATAACCCTGTTATCAAAGCAGGAGTCCCGAGACGACAAACTATAGCGTTAAAATGTCACATCCGAAGGTTTGAAGAAGTCCTATACCTCTCACATTATATCGTAATTATTATGGATGTGAATGGTGTAGTTACCAAAATGTAATCTTCCACCAAGACAAGTTCGGTAACGCAGATTACAACTCGCTTATAGAAGTGGAATATAATTCGAGAGTGTGAAGTGCGCCGTACCTTCGAAGTGATCCCGCAGTGTCTCCACTGAGGGCACCTGGACCCATAACCAGTTCAACGTCTGCCCGGGACTCTTCATTGTCCTCATTCCTGTCTCCAGTGTCCTCGATTGCATTGTCCTCCAGAACACCGTCACGGGATGAACCTGTGCACGAGGAATTATGCAAAACTTTTTATGTCATCCTCGAATATATTACAGTTTTGTTTCAGCTATTGGACAAAACGTATTAATTGTGCGGGGTTTCGCCCTCTTTAATATAAATTACACGCTGACATCCACAAACTTCATCTCAAAGAATGTGCCTGTCACTTACGGAACAAGGCTGAAACGTTGGCGAAAGTATTTGGAGTTTTGCCCTATTTTGACTTCAATCTGAAGACAATAAGTATATTCAATTTATAGAAGAGTTTGAAACAATCCTGGCGAAAAAATTAAGCTCTTGTCCTAATTAACTAAGTGAAGTCATAAGCGTCATCCGGGAGGTTGTTAGATCGTCTCCGACTCGTTAACGAAATTTGATAAATACATTGATAGTTTTTCAATACAGTCAAAATTAGTTTATGTGCATAATCTAAAAAAACACTTTTTATTATTCTTGATAGTTAACTTTAATATCAAAACACGTGTTCAGTCATGGTACACGCTTTGGTGTATCTTCATCGCAGAACTCTGAAGCATGAGTGAAGCCAATACGATGAGGAAAAGGAGGGGAAAATTGAGGATTAATTGGTACATTGACTTTGCTATTTACAATAGGGTTGTAGTAGAGCGTAGTTTTGTCGGGGCTGAAGACCCGTTCACCTACTATAGTTGCAGTGGGCTGTGCTTACAATATCCTGGTATTCACTCTTAAGGAACTTGACAGTTACGCCGTCCGCCCTTTCAGTCATAGTCGTGTACGTTCTAGCAACACATTCTAATGTTAACGAAATAAAATAAAATTTAATTTAAATTTAAATTGTAATCGACCTTTTAATGTAAACTATTTGTTAATATTATTACAACGTTTCAACAGCATGTTGCTGCCATCATCAGGCGAACGTTAATGAATGGACATATCAACAAAGTTGTTTGTTTCATCTTAGTTACAACATAAAAACAAAATTAGATACATATACAAATAAGACAATGACAAAGAAAAAATAAATAATTTGGAAACAAACCTTCAAAGCAGAAAAATCATTGCAGACAACTATAAATTTTTGACAAGTTTTCTGTGTCAGTTTGTAAATTTAATGTGTTATTTGTTAACTTAATATGTAACATTTCTGACATTATACATTTATAATAATTTAGCTCCGGATCTAAAATTGAAACATTTTCCCAAATGTCAAAATTTAAACGGTGAAAGGAAATATCAGTTTGCTGTAGCGTGTTTATGTTACGCTGATGTTCTTTGATGCGCGTTTGTAACTTACGTTTTCTCTGTCCGATATAGCGAAAAAGAGCAATTTTTGCAAACAAGTTTGTAGACGACATTTTGCGAAGTCATGTGATCGATTTCATCTTTCCCCTTAATTACAAGATAACAATTTTGTTTCCTTGTTGCACTCACCAACCAATTGTTTTCTTGGAGAAAATATCTTCGTAAAATTGGTGATATGATTCTATGATATGGCTAACGTTCGGCTGATGATGTTGAAACGTTGTAATAATATTTATTAATAATCTACATTAAAAGGTCGATTACAATTTCAATTTAATAATGATTGTAGACGTAAATAGTGTCAAAGTTTAATTTAGATAAATTAAATTTGTACGGTCCTGGAATAATAAAAGGACCCACGAAAATATTCCAAGTCCCGCGATCTTGGCAGTTTGGATTTGTTAGGTTTGCAATCCCCGTCGCAGAGACGTGACATTGCAAACCTAACGGCTCCAAATCTCCAAGCGCTCAGGACTTATAAAAGGGCTCAGGAAAATATTCTATTTGCAGGAGTATACATACTTCCGTGTTTGCGGGGTAGAGAGAAAAAGCCGAAGACCTCCGCTCCGCCAGGCAATGTGAGTGCGCCTTTGCCATGCAGCATGTAGTCCACTACCATAGACAGATTTCGCACCATTCGGCCTTCAACCACCGAAGGTACGTCCACGCGGAACGACAATCCTCCCAACGCCACGTGGTCCTGCAGGTTCTCTCCTACGCCAGGCAACTCCTGCAGGAAATGAAAATCTATTGCAATCAAACTCCATGATGCGTTTTCTTCTGGCTGAGGAGTAGCAATCTCATTAATACTATTGTTATTATTAATCTCAAATTTGGAGATTCTTTAATAGATATGATTTATTAGCAATAGCTATTAGAATATTTTAAAGATTCGATAATAATGCGTATTTAACAAGTATGCATTTTTTATCGAATCTTTAAAATAATTTTTTGTAACGCATTCAATATGAATGTGTTGATGTTATATTAAGTACCTATTTAATTTCATTCTCATTGTAAGGGGGCGCATGCAATGGGTTTCCGTGAGGTTCAGAAATTATAAATCGGCCGCTGCCGTGATCGAAATTAATGGGATGGTCTTTTACCTGCTTTCGGAGAGAGAATTAGGTCATTGTCCTGCACGTGATCGTATGCGGTTCGTTTATCCTTTTTGACAATAGGAAAATATTTATTTACCCCACAAATATTTCCAAAACTTCTTGAACGTAGACCCAAAGCCACGAAATTATTTCGGGGGATGGTCACTCTTTCGCCAAAAATTTGTTATTCTTAACTTTGAAGTTGTTGGTCTTTAGAATAATTTAAATTTGTTCATTTGTTCTATTCACGTATTCAGTTAATTATTATTTCTAACATTGTGTTTTCTCGTATCCTCCGAAGAATATACTACATGCAAACAATGTAATTATATTTCATTTTTTCTTTGATTCGCAAAACAGAATTACTGAATACAGGAAACTGTGTTGTCGGAGGATATTTGGAAAGTGATACTATAGTGATTGTTCTGAACTTCTGAAGTTTTGCTCTATGGAGATAGTCATTTATGACCGTACAAACAATACTCGCATATTGTTGCGAGGAATATGTTAATAAAATATTATTTATGTGTGTTAAATATTTATCAACATTTCTCGCTTTGTTTAAAACTATTTTCCAGACTTTTTTTCCGACCATTTGCAGATTGACACAAAATTCCTGCCATCCCGTCTCCTCCACCCAGTGTCCAATGGATAAAAAACAATCACTACATGTATTGTAGGTACCCATGAGGAGTCCTTCCAAATAGTTCTCGTCCTTCAAAGCCAAAAGATCTTTTAAGCTAAACTCAAGGATGGATGGCGTTTGCGAGGCGAGATATTCAAGAAAATTTTTTTTGTAAGAAATAAGGGATTTGAACGATGGACAATCGGTCAAATACCAACGTTTAAATGTTAAAAATCAGCAATAGCGTTTATCATACTAATTCAGTGAGGTCATAATTTCAAAGAGTTTTGAATAATTTCCCAAATTGAAAATGTCAAGCACCGAGCCATGGTTCTTTAAAATACAAAATTAGTTTAAATTTCCTTTTCTAATCACAGTATATCATACCGTTATAACGTATTTTTTCACATAAACATGACCAACTTCTCACTTTCTAATAATCTAATTCTGTATACAAACTAGAGCTACCTCTTACCTGGATTATTGGTATTCCCAGTTCTTGTAGGTGGTCGCGGGGTCCGATCCCAGACAGCAAGAGGAGCTTAGGGGACCCCATGGCCCCTGCACTGAGCACCACCTCTCTCCTCGCCCTCACCATGAGCTCCCGCCCCTTCTTCCTCTCGTAGACCACCCCCATGGCACGGCGGCCTTCGAACAGCACGCGAAGAACACGAGATCGCTTCGCCACATGCAAAGTGCTGGCGTCCCGCAAGGGTCGCAGATACGCCTGTGGACATGTAAAAGAACCTCAAACTCAAGCATTAAGCGATCCATGTTGGTTAAATCACTGAGATATATAATTGTTCTCTCCATTTTTATTCTTATGAACACAACAATATGAGTAATACTGAATGGAAACATGATTTAATTTACATCTTTCAGTTAATAATATAGTACAAATAGTATTCCATAACTCGCTTTACTTGTTTGAAATTCACAAGAACACGTAAAGACGTGGTAAACACGCGCGTCGGTTTCGTTAATTATTTATCTCACCTCGGAAAATGTGAAATACCTTTCTTAAATGTCCGGTGACCGATAAAAGTGATATAAAAAACTACGGAAAATTAACTACTAATCAAAGTAAACTTCCATCACTTTCGTGATTTAAAAGTTGGTCTAATTTTGTAAATAAGTGTTTTCTCCATAAGACGCAATGTATTACACCATCAACTACAATCACAGTTATTTAAATGGCCGGTGAGCTATGTTTTTCAAGTTGAAGTCACAAGAAGAACATGTTACTCGGTTTATTTATGTAATTTAAGATATTTTAATGATTTAATTCTATCCACGCTATTACTACCATAACTGGGGGCACACAAAACTACGTCAGAAGAAGCATCACAGTCGTACTTGGAATTATGCCCATTCACTTTTTTATACAAAGGATAAAAAGGCTACTTCTGAAGAAAGGCGGGGGAGACCACGGGGAGGAAATGAGGAGAGATGAGAAAACATCCACGATGAAATAAGTACAAGAATGGGAAACGAGATAAAGGACACTTGACGATATTTTATTTCCCTTTTTTTCTTTTTTCTTTTGGAGTATATAAATAGAAACACGAAATGGTTCAGATGTATTGGTTATGTAATAGAATTTATAACAGTTTATCGAAAATAATCAAAAAATAATTGTTAAAAATTAAAAGAAGAAACAGTGAACTTCATATTTTCAAAATACAAAGTATAGAATAAGATTAACGTATAATAAGGATGATATGTTTCTAATCTATGCGGTACAAAAGGGAAGGAACATGCGGATCACATATTATGAGAGTGTGAACTGTACACTCAGAAACGGGCGAAACATCCTCCCCTGCAGCACGCTTCTTGCACTTTTGTCAGTCTGACGTCAAATGCTTTACAATCCAAAATCGTTCATCGGGTGGTCGAATCTTCCGTACGCTACTTACAAGCTACTGACCCAGTCGGAAGTCCCATGCGCGACAATTTGAGGTCACTTTTGGACTTTTTCAAAAGAATAAAAATTTTATTCCGTGTTATTTTTTTTTACGTTTTTTGAATATATTTAAACAATTTTTACCATAAATGATTTATCTGTATACAAGATTGCGTCTGTGATTTCTGTAGGCCCTCCACCGGGTTTTCCGCCGGTTTTTCTTCGGGAAGATTGCATTTACATATAGACCTACTGGTCTCGTTCCGACGGTTGGGAATGTCATTAATGCTTTTATTATTTCTTTCGGATTTTTGACTGATTTTAATAGCTACGATTTGTTTTGACAATAATATATTGATACCAGCTCTTACTTGTTAAATTACTTTGTTTAGAAATATTAAATCTGCCACTACCTTAGAAGCCTTGATCGAAATTGATGCGATGATCCCTTGCTTGTTTCAGAAGTGTAAATTAGTGTGAGAAAACACAGTTTACAACTGTTTTTTTGACAATAAATTTGTATATTTGTAAATAAAAGTTTATTCGAACCATTTTTTGTTACTCTAACCTGTAGTTTTCTTCCGTGCGTGACTAAAAATGTACTTATTGTGCGAGCAATTGAAGGTTAACTTACGATTCTTAATACAACACACAGCGTTGGAGAAATTGTTCGAGGGCTATCGTCCTCTGCGTACCTTCGAGGCTGAGCATCGGGCACCGCGTCGCACAGTGGCCTGCACGAAGGAGAATCCTCTCTGCCGAGGCCCATGTGGATCCCTCAGTTCGTATCCTGCTTCTTGCGCTGCCTCCAGGAAAGATCCACCAAGTTGTGAGTGCCAGCCGTACTCCACCGTCACGGGACCCTACAACATCATGGCAAACGTTACTTTAATTTCAACACAAGGTTCTTCATTCACAAAGTTCTGTTTCTTATTAAGAATTGTGTGAGTGTTTCTAATACTCCTCAGACACATGCAGTGATCAGTGTATTCAATGCCCGTGGACAAACTCGAAGCGAGAAACGTTTTTGGAAGAGGGAGCAGACTTCTTACAAAAGATCATGATGTTAATTTTAAAATTATATGTAATTCAAATATTTTTTATTTAGTTGTTCATTTCACATTATCAATAAGTTAACAAATAGTAAATTATAGTCGTCGCGGCGAAAGAAAAGTTACGAGATGTAACCATTGGAGAGAAAGCTCGGCGTTGTCATACGTCTATTGCGAGGAATAGCCTAGCGTAGCTCCACTCCTTCCAGATGCCATGCCACGGCACCCACATAAAGGCTTCTGTAACCCTAGGAAAATCTGACTTACGGAAGCCTCCTTGGGGCCAAAGTTTAGGTATCAAGTCCTTTGTTCGTCACAGTTGGGATATCAATTACTGTTGGGTCTGCGAATTGCCTGAAGTAGGTGTTAGCATCCAGACATAAACTCACTACGATTCTGCAGACATGAGTCTAAGCGCATGTGTCTACAGGGAGAGGACGAGTCTGTAATCTCGCAAAACTGACATTGGCTTCTCGACTTTCACGTGGTCTTAAGATTCGCTCCCTCATACCTTTTATTTCACTGCGAGCACCGTAAATATTCACCTGCATTAAACAGAAAATTCTTATATTAAATTTTATATCGTACGAAGGTAGTATGAGGTGCGCGATGGGGTAAATGGTTGCGAACACCTTTGTGGTCACTTACTTGTGTGCCGTGAAAGGGTTGCGTGGATAGTTCGAGAGGACGCGCACCTTCCGCCTTAAGGAAGAAGGGCAAGACGTCTTCGAAGGCCCATCCCTCGTTGCCTTCAGCCGCCCACGCATTGAAGTCTCCACGCGCTCCTCGAGAGTACACCATGTAGTTGATGACCGTAGTTCCTCCCAACACTCGCCCGGCGCGCCACCTGTCAACATAACCGAGGCCTTTCATTGTTTTCACTTATCTCGTGCTTAACAATGCCTTATCAACACCAGATGAGTTCCCGGGACTTCAGTAGCGTAAAATTTTAAATTTTGTGCATTAATAATAGTCCTTGAATCCTCATTAATATCTACTGAAAATGTTTGTTGTATTCGATTGTTAAAACAATTTTGAATCAAACCACACATGATAGAAAATTGATTTTGAGCGGAGAGAAAGGAACATAGAGTTGGCTGCACATTCCCTCAGAATCTGTACAAGGCTAACTTAATATTTTCGTAATTTAAAAAAAGTAAATAGATCAAACTAATTTTTAACCAACCCGTCCTCCGGCTAATACGACTCACAGGATAGATATGGTACTCATTCTGCAGCAGGTTGAACTACCAAGAAGTTAATCTGAACGTCGAGACATGAGTAAATATCCCGTAACCTATCGGGACTTAAACCTCCGATGACTTTCTACAATTGAGCGCTATCCACTGACCCCCATTAAATCCTAAGTGGGAGAGTGATTTACGTAATCGAATCTTTAATTCAATGCGTTATTCTTGTCTGTTTTTCATGCAGAAAGAAAATAAAACGACAATTAGTTTTTTTTATTCAGTAATTGTGTAAACATATTCAAAACATGAAATACATGACAAATAAGAAACAAGAGTGCAAGACCCTGCGAATTAAAATTAATTACAAAACTTTTGAATTCCGTGGTGAGGAAGTAATAGTATGCAGTTCAGAAGACGTCCATCGCGGAAGCTTTGGGACCAAGATGGAGACCAAGTACTTACCTGCAAATCCCATCTTCTAACGCCCTGCAGAAACGAGGATCGGGTTCCGTATGAAGGTCCCAGTCGAGGGCAGAGTTGGCCATGTAGGACGCCATGAGTGGTACGTCACTCACTAACGTTTCGTCCCCTCCTGCCTCCAGCAGAAGCACGGACCAGTTGCCCACCTGCCAATGTGAACACGCCTCGAATGACACAATAATACAGAGCAGTGGTCCAGAAAATATTTATAAGATTGACACGGAATTGACCCTTGTTAATGAAGTGCATATCACAGAAAATGCTGACTGACTCATAGAATAATTTTTGTTATATTCATGTCATTTACATTGTCACCTCCCCCCTCTCCTAGAGCTAAACGCTGAAAAAACATTGAACTGTACAGTACGGAAACTTACCCCCACCCCAAACCATGGAAGTATTACATCGAAGTGTATATATAGCCAGTGGCGGATCTATGGGGGCGGGGAGCGAAGGGGGCTTTTCCCCCCTACCATTGGACATGAACCCTTAATTGATAAAACTGAAGTTGATAAATAGCATACTTTGTAAAAGTGTTACCATTTTAATACTTGTTATTGTCATTTATAATATTAGATTATAAAATTAATAATTCAAGATTAATAAATAATCGTTATTGTTATTAATAATATCAGATTGTTATTTGTTAATTATTTATTTGATGCATTTTCTGTAAAGGTAATATTTATAAAATTAGTGTTGTAAAACCATTGCTTACCGGTTAGCCCCCTCCCTTCATTACGGTCTAGATCCGCCACTGAGTATACCCAACACTATAAGAATTCATGTAGTATTTGCAAATGGGAAATGTAGCGTCGTATTGACTCTTATCTACATGGAGCGATAGGAGGTAGGACGCGGGTGGTAGGGCTATTGTTAGTAGGTAGGCCGGTTATCTGGGACGACCAACAACTTGGACCATGTGGAGGTGTTTGTAGAAGTAGTTAGTAATAATAAGAGTTAGTGATAGATAGTATGTGGATTTGTTCATGTGTATTTTCGTGATTGTCATGTCCCGTTCCTTAGTTCATTGATAAACTACCAGGACGTGACGGTCACTCATCGTCATGGGAAACCGTCATTAACAGGGGTTTGTCTCGATTATATTTTATTTCCTGTCTCCTTCCTTTCTCATAATGTTTTCTTCTTCTTTATTTATTCCTCAATTTGCGAAGGGGCGCCAATGCGAGAAACCCTGGCATATGTGCTGAACAACTGCCTGACTCACGGGACCCAGTGGATGCTGCACCATAACAAGATTGTCGCAGCCCTCAAAGGCGCAGCGCTGAGTTCCGGTCATCATGTGCTGGGAGAGACTCGCACTTTCAAGGCGGACCGACTGAAGCCTGACTTGGTGGTCGGCTAAAGGAACAACGTTCTAATATTTGAAGTCTCCGCGCGCGGAGAAATTGAAAATAATCCGCGCGCACTTCTAATGTCTGGGATACCTTCAGGTCGAAGTGGTCCCGGTCGTGATAGGATCGCTGGGCCAATGGACTCCGGAGAACGACGCCGCTCTCAAGAAAATCTTCAGCAACAAAGCGGCGTCGCAGGGTCCTTGATGTGCTCGACTCACCACGATCAATCTTGTACAAGCACATCGGGAACCAGGGCCTTGCCGATCCGGAGTTCCTTCGGCGTGGGCGCGGTGCTTCCACCTGTCGCACTCCAGGACTACCAACAATCC
>NNCF01129736.1:54374-66732 GCA_002313205.1 Laupala kohalensis
TGTGTGTGTAATGTAAAAACACGGGCATTAGTTTTCATCTGGTCCCTAGGAGCCTACACCCATCCCGGTTTAAATAGACAACAGAAAATTCTCCGTAATTCTTCGTAATTCGAATTTCCCACCTGCTTTTCTTTCCTTTCATCTAACGGTCGAAGTAAACCGAAGAGAGAAGAATCGGTTCATTATCTACGTGACTGACGAAGGCGAAACAGTTTCGTCCAATATTTGAGTGACTTTTATGTGTTTTTTTCTCTATTTTTTATTATTTGTTAACGTTTTATTTTCTAGAAGACAGTAGTGTCACGTTATTTTCAAGTATTCCTTAGTAAATGTTAGGTAAATGGGAGGCAGAGAGGAGCACTGCTCCCCCACTGAATACTAAAAAAATTAGAATAAAAACTCGCGAATGCAATTAAAATTTTTTGATTTTATATCATACTTCTGGTAAATAAATTCCCATGCAAATCTAATTCTTTTTATTAAATTATACTGTCTAATTGAATATCAATTATGCGAGGTGATATCACATCTACTGAAGGTAGTGGGTAGCGCAGGTAGAATTAAATCACTAAAATATGTGAAATCGACCGAGATAAACAGACTATCATTCACTTATTGTAATTTCAATTTGAAAAACATACTTCACCTGCCATTTAAATGAAATAATTGCAATTATAATTCATGGTGTAGTACTCTGCTTCTTATGGAGAAAACCCTTATTTTGAAAAACATGACCAACTTTTAAATCACAAAAGGTAGGTTACTTTGATTTGTAGCTTTTTTACATAACTTTTACATATCTACAGGTCACCAGACATTTGATACAGATATTTAACTCTTTCTGAGGTAAGATGCATCAATCACGAAACCGTTGTGCTCGGCCGCCATGTTTGTGCGTGCTCTTGTGCATTTCAAACGAGTTCCTGAACATTGTTTATACTGAATTATTAACTGATGGATACAAATTAAATCATGTTTTTTCTTTGTTATTATTCATATTGTTGTGTTTTAAAACAACTAGAATAGTTATAAAGTAAACAATTATACATCTCCATGATTTGACTAACTTGGAGTGCTGCTTACATCTTAAGCATTTTGTCAAATTAAAAACATGAACAGTGGGTGTGTGGGGAACTCCACGAGTTGTAAAATCACGCTACGTTTCAGCACATTTAGTGCAGAGATCAGGCGACTGTTGCCCAGACCTTGCCCTCCCACTGTCCAAATACCTGGCTACGCGCTTCATTATGTAGTGTTATATAACTAACTAGCACCAATAATGTTTTGTTTTTTTTAATTGGTCTAAAACTGTGCCAAAAATTCAGTGTTTAAGATTCGAATATTTATCTATACACATTAATGATAAGTAGGGTTAGTATTTTTAGCTGCGCACCTTTTCTCTTGGGGTAAATTAAAGCTATTCGAGAAGGTGCCATACTGTGAAATTTTGTCTCTAGATAAGAAGAGACATATTTTAAACACATTTTATCCCTTTTATCGGATCTTCATCCTTTCTTGCCCTAACCGTGCCCGTAATCTCCTTTACCCCCTTTTACTGTAGCATTTAAAAAATCTTCTAGGGCGCATTTTCTCATTTATAAGAGATACGATGAGAAGTTAAATTTATTGAATACATGGCTTCATCAAATATTTAAATAGCTTTCAATTATCTCCTAAGCTTGCAATGAACATACAAATTGTCAGCCTATTTTCTTTCCGAAAATGCGTGACTGAAAGCACATTTCCGATAGTGGAAAATATTTGAGTGTAAGGCAAATCTAAATGTAGTAAATTTATAATAATTTTAAATTAAATTAATTTATATTTATTTCATTTATAATTATTTATTTATAAATAATACGTAATAAATTACAAAACCGAACCAGATGTGAAGTTGATATCAATTATTTCCCGTGAGAAATTATATGGTTTTGAGTGATGCAGTCGAGTAAACGTGCGGTTAAAACAACATTTTTTTTAAAAAAATCATTGGCGAAAAGTAATCGATAAATGAAATTACTTTAAAGAAAACTATCATAAATACATTTTATTTGCCATTTTACGTTGCATTGGAACTCACCAAGCAACATACTTCGAATACTGCACTGTTTGTAATTATGCAATAACACCAAAAAAAACTTAACTATGTTGTCAGTAAGTTCGTTGATTTCTATTACTCTTTTAGTTAACATATCAGTACTAATTGTTTAATGTCTTCGATGAACAATTTCTGCAATAACCACGTTCATTTTCCCAGCTGTCAATACGCTCGCATTGCACATTATATGTTCGATTCATTTTGGAAAAATTAATTGATAACAGCACGTATTTTATTATAAAGAATTAATAAGTGTTGAAGCCTTGATCGGAATTGATGGGATGGTCCCTTGCTTGTTTCCGGAGAGTAACTCAGTTTGTTATCCCTCACGTGGTCATACGCCGTTGGCAACTGCTTTTTTGACAATAAAGTTTATTCTGAAACATCAAAACGGTCGCGTTTTAATGCATCGTGTGAAGCCCACGCAGCAGGAAAAACATCACAGCTGTCTGAATCTCTGACATCAAAGGGGAAGCAAAAATTGCGTGCTATATGAGCACAAAACGCATCTTGTGAAGCGAACTTTATTGTCGTCCATTTGGCCGTACATTTTTGCACCGCTTTTGGGTAATTTTTTTAATTACTTATCTTGCCAGACTGTTAGGTCTTCTGCAGCAGGTTTGGAATACAGTACAGGTTATAAATATTTTGATACATACATGTGTTACAATATAATATTAAAAACTATAAGCTAAATACATTGTAATGATACACAAATGAAATTGGAAGATCATGTCTCATATATACATTTGATATTTTAATTTTACGGGGGATCAAAATATGTCTGGTGAGCTTTCTTTTGATACGTTTTCTATGCGGAAAATATTTTCGTAGTTCGAAATTTTGAGAGGAAGGAATAAAAGCGATATTTTTGTAAAGATTGAATGGGTTGAATGCCAAGTTCTGTGTGTAATTGGAAGTTGGAAATAAACCAAGGTGCTTTGACTATTTTACGGAGCATTCTGTTCCGAAATATTTGAATTTTGTTGATATTAGTTTTAGCAGCTGCACCCCTTATCGAGCTCGCGTGTGAAAGGATAGGTCGGGTCATAGAACGGTAGAGATGTATACATAAGGAAGCTAAGTTTCTCAATAAGGGATATAACTGGTGGACTCGTTTAGTGGCTACTATGAGTCGATAGTGAATATTCTGTTTCCAATTTTGCCTCGTATCTAAGAGAACTCCTAGGTATTTAACGGGGGTGAGAACCACGGAATGAATTGAGAGTGGAGGTGGTGGCGTAAGGTGAATATTTTTGCTATACTCTTGGATGGATTTAGTTTGGAAGGGTAATGAATTGAAATTGATGTATGTCTTCTTGAAATCATCCGGAAAAGTTAAGAATGTGAGATTCCTTCGTTTTATTTCCTGTAAGATTCAGACGTAATGTTACACCTGACATTTTACGTTGACCTTCGCTTTACCGCTTCGGTTTATGGTATAGTATTTCCAAAGCTTTATGACGTCTGAAACGATAATTAGAATGTTACGTTTTAGTGTCATTAGTTGACGCAAGACCTTCGCCTCTCTCCTGTCACAACAAACATGGCTATTACCTCAAATGTTTTGATCTCAAAATGGCGTCTGTACAGTAGCGTACCTACTCGGGGGCGTGGAGGGGCGGTTCGCCCCGGGCCTCATCCTGTACGAGGCCTCCAAAAGGGTCGCCAAAAATAATACGCTGACGTAAATTTTTATAATATATTTGAGTTTAAATTTATATAACTCTGTTATATTTTTATTATAACAGTGAAATAACAAAAAGGTGATATTCGTATTAAATACGACTTCAATTTCAATTTTACATTATTTTACGTAATGTCCTTAACACAGCATACAAATACGCTGGTCTCCTTAAAAATGCTTGAGCTTCATATATTATAGATATTTATTCATTTATTAATTTCAAATCCTTTGATTTCGTTGTCCCATTTCCATTTTGTGAGACTTCTCTAATCTTAACACTTTTTTACTTTTTTCGCAGTATTTTTATATTGTTATTTTATAATATTTTCTTTGAAAACTTATTTTTTTTTTTGCAATTTTTCCCATATAATTTAGAAACTTACAACATTTTTTCTAATTTTTATGAATTTTTGTTTTACTTTTCTTATTTAAAATGTCATCTGCTAATATTTCTTAAAGATATTTCGCCCTTTATCCGCCATACAGCTCGCAATCCCACCAAACATTTATGTTATATTGGATTTGTTTCATCACCTCTTCCGCGTAGGGAGGTTGCCTCTTCTCTCTTCCCTATTTCATACAAATATTCTTGAAATTTCCTTGTCAAATATTGAAGTTTCGTGGCAGTTGGTTTGAACCATTTTTTATTTCTGTGACTGAAATTCACTTTTCTAATAAGTATAGCTATTTCGTCCTTTCATTGTTATCCCACCATATCTGCCGCTCCACAAGTAATATTTTCATTAATTTACTCTTCCATTTTGTGTCTGTTCTTTGTCAGACCTCCTCCTCGATCTCAGTACTTCCTTTCTTGTGCATTTCATATCGTCAGTACCTCTCAAGAGGTAATTATGTATTAAATAGATAATTATCTATTTTGAAGTCTATGGGCATCATTCCGTGTAAAATGTTAAGTACTGCAGTTGGCGCTATGACTTGTCGAATGTTTTTTAATGTTTCGTCTTGCTCCTATACCCCCAAACATTACTGCCTTATGAATTGTCTGTTCTAGTGCTCCTTTGTACGATTCGCCCTCTATTACATTTGGTCATTCCCACTCGTAACAAACTGTAATACAATTTCTTAACTTTCTCAAAAATATAATTCAGATGTGCCTGGAAAGTCAAGTTATCATTCAATATAACACCTAAATTAATATGTTTTCTTGTGAAATTTTGAGTATTTGGTTTCTTCTTCTTTTTATTCCGAAACCATTCTATATCATTTTTGTGTATAGTAGGCACACTACTGCGTCTACATTTTAAAATTTGAATTCTGAATGTCTATAGTCATACATTTATATTCATGTGATGAGAAGCAAAATGGACCAAGAGAATAGCTTGACTTACTGGTACTGAAGAACTAAAGTCATTTTCTATGATGCAAGGGCTTATACTGCTTAGGCAATGAAACTGATAGTTGGTGGTGTAAAAATGTGCCAAGAATCAAAGGAAGCACGAACGAAAAGTAAGTGAAAATGAAATGTAACAAACATGAGAACGAACAAAACAGTGGGAGAGAAAATTCATCGATCACATGCATTTTGAATTTTTTGTACAAAAAATAATAATCAGCGTTGACGTGAATAAGTCTGACATCAGAATTGCGTCGGATATTTCTAAACGTGCCTCATGTTTACGACAGGTGGGACGAATGACACTTCAGAAACTTTCTTGTGGAGATGAAAAACCAATGAATAACTGGGAGATTCCGATTGGAATAATCTTGCTTTCTTCCCAATCGGCGTGCGAGTACCTCTCTGTTCAGACCGGAAGAGTAGAGAGGACAATAAAAAAATCTCTAATGTAACTAACAATAAAATATTTTGTTAATCTGTCATTATTTAGGACATAAGACCCTTTCGACCAGATGGCGGTCGTCTTACGTACTGTGTCCTGTCAAAATTCCTTTCGGTTTGCGACGGGACCCAGCATTGAAGATGACCGCCATGTGGTTGGGAGGGCCTAATGCCCCAATAAATAATGACAGACTAATAAAATCTTTTATTGTTTATGATGAACAATATGTGAACTATTTATACTATTCTCTAATTTCACACAACTGAGAAAAATGTATGTTGAGAGGTAACGTATTATTTCAAAGCAATATTTTATTCAATTTTATTCCATATTTTATATTGAAGACCGTTAATGTTGAGAGTCAATGTTACATGCAAAGATATAATAATAATAATAATTTTGGGGTAGACATAAGAACAGTAGAACTTCAAATATCTGAACCCTAATCATCCGGACCGCTTATTAACCGGATCGGTGGGAGGAAATAATCGTTGTATTTTTCAATAAATTGTGATGTTTTTTCTTGTACTAAGCTAACCTGTGACTTTACACTTATTATATCATTAAATTGTTTTTATACTGTACATTGTGAGTAATTTTTTTCCTTGACAGTATATTTCTTTGTCATTTTGACTTAAAAATGACCTTTTGTTTTGGTAGAAATTCGAATATCCGAACCGGATTGTGTTTCAATAAAACCAGATATAAAAGGAGTTCTACTGCACCTAATTTTTTTCTCGAAATTTTTAAACCTCTTTCCCATTTCGTCTCAACGATGGGGAAATTCGGATTCATACGCAGTGTATAGGTTCTGTCTGGAACTCGAGCCAGAAGGTTGCCAATACCTCACGCAGCAGTAGACGCAATCTCGAACTTGCTCTATGAACCGGTTTTTTCTGCTCCCTCCCTCCCCCCGTATCTACTATACAGCAAACATGCGGTCTCATGATGGAGCGAGACCCTGTCGCATTTAGTTCAACACAAGTGACATCCACTTTGCTCTGGAGAAACAGGTTGGATTTGCTCTGCGCACAAATTGAACTGCATTTGTGATTAGGGTACCCAGCATTCTTTCTTTGACTGTTTTTTCCGTACAGGACACAGTAATAAGAATGACAACAACAACAATAATAATAATAACAATATTTTAATACTTTGTAAACAAAGAAAGACAAAATATCAGAATATCAACAACTAACCTTTGAAGTAAAAAACTCCAGAATGTTCAAGAAGTAATCATAGTGCCGATCATTTTATCTATCCTTGGACTAGTACCCCAATCCCTTGTTGATTCCATTAAAAAACTCGAAATCAACACCAATATTTTAAGCAGACTGCAACACAGCGTCCTTCTGTCCTCAGCCCACATCACTATTTCTTGGACCTGAAATAGATTCTTCTTCCCTGCAGAACTTGATTTTATAATCCACTGTTGAGAGAAAAATCAACGCAAGATGAAAGAAATATGACTATAACAACATCAACAATAATAATACTAATAATAATTTAATTGTCATTTGGCCAGTTGCAACAATAGACGTCAGGGTTTAACACTGATCGAATTAAAAATATTACAAACAGTTAGCTTAAAACTTATTATTAAAAAAATACATAAATACATGTGATTCTATACTTACATATTTATCTACAGAAGGCAGACAAAACTAATAATCATAAAAGTAACAAATAAATATACATATATAAAATGATAAAATATTTGCATTATATGATAACATCACGTTTAAGAAATTCTTGTAGGTGGTAAAAAGTGTAAACTGCTATTTAACTGTACATTTTTTTTAATGAGTAATTTTAATAAGTAAATTCGTTTATTGTCCGCCACGTGGTCATACGCAGTTTGTAAGTTTTGATTTTTGACAATAAATTTGTTATTATTATTATTATTTTTATTTTTAATACGTTAATTCGTGGAGTATTCCGTGATAATGGTAGTTTATTAAAACATTTTTGTCTTGTTTCCTCATAACTATTGAGTGACTTTGAGAGTCTGTGGTATGGTATATAAATATTGTTACTAAGTGCTGTGTGTGTGAACAGTTTTTCTACAAGGTAAGTCAGTCTTCTCACCAATGTATTTCTTATATTTCGTTGCTTTTGCTCGATTTTAAGCATTCGTGCTCATCACCAATACATACTCATACCATACACCCTTACACTTGCACGTAAAATCATCAAATAAATACAATTATGAACGGATACGAGTATGTTGATTGGTCATTTCATGTAGCTATCCATGTATTTTTTATTTTAAATTTCATGTCGTACTAACTTTACTCTAGATTTCTGGGAAAACATCACTACATCTCATTGCGTAAGGGGTAATTTTATACACATGTCCCTTTTTCTCCTGTGGTGAATAATTATTACTAAGATCATTTTCTGGGCGTAGAATTGTTCGTGATCTTTCATTTTACCTATAACTCTTAATTTGTTTGAAAATACATACTTAATTGTCTCCAAGGTTACGTTCCCAACAACAAGCGGTGAACTTTAATGAGGTTAACGTTTATTAGAGGGCTTCACTATCATCACTACGAAATTATGCTTCGTGTAAAGCCGAAGTGGCTTAATGTTCTTTATTTTGGCGATGGTTGCAAAGAGCCTTCATCAACACTGAACAGAAGTCGAAACACTTGCTCTCTGATGGACGTTGCATATGGTCAAGCCTCAAGAATTCCTATCCCTGCTGCGAAACGTGGTCAAGATTTTCTATTGAATTCAAGTTTATTTTTAAGTTCAATACCTTTCTTTACTTTAAAAACAACATTCATTACAACCGTTGTATATGTAATTGTTTGCTGCCATGATATAGTGGCTGCAGTGATTGGTACTCCCATGTTAAAACGACTGCAAATCTTTGCATTGACCCACTAATATCACATTTCTTAAGCTGGGTGTAGGAGCAAAAGCGGAGCATACTTAAATTTCCTTTATTCAGTTAATGCTGTTATACTTTTTTTAAAATATGCTCCACCGACAGTAGTTTCACATATTGCAATGCAGTTTCAATCAGTTATACTATGAATCATTATAGTAGAAATGCGCAAATATTTCGATTATCGTAATCGATTAATTATATTGTATTTTAAATATCCATCGATTAATTGTTCTTAATTAAGAGAAATACAATAGTCGATTAGTATTTTAAAATAATTTTAAATTACTATACACCATTGATTTGTTGCAAATACAATCGTATTAAATTATATTAAAATAACTTTTGAACGGTATTGACATCTGTTGTACTGAACAAACAATTACTGACATTGTTTGTTATTATTTGACGTTGTCTTATGACTTTAAATTACTTAAAGACGTGATTTATCGCAGAATTATATTAGTTTACAAATATTTGTAAAAATTATATTTAATGTATATCATTATGTGTATATAAATAAAGAAAACGATTTCAATAAAATCGTACGAACACAACTTAATAATCGGACAAAATTCTTAAAATGTAATCGATACATAAAAGATTGTTCTAAACATAATCGATAATTGTATGGATCACCATTGAAATTCCCATACCAACTCAGTAGTACTCACCAACTTAGTTTCGAGTAACGCCACCAGATCGCAGCTCTATACTGTTTGTGAGATTTTCAAGATTCTCTCGCAAAAATATTTTCATCCTAAGGTAGCAATAAAACTAGAATTTTATGAACGTGATTTCTTAATTGAGTTAGTTTTCTAATTAAACGATACTCAACTGTTCAGACAAAGTATATTAAGGCGCTGTACAATTGCTCGCGAAGAAGATATAATGGAGATTCGAGGGATTTCCCCGTCGAACATGGCCAAGTAAAAAAATAAAACATTAAGAGAACAGTTGATATGTTGATTATTAAATGAATGTAAATAACTTTTTAAAAGAGATATAAGGAATACGCAGAAAGACTAAAATATGTGTATTTTAAAAATATATCGTTTGGAAAAGAATTTTGATTTGTGAAAATTGAAGATAATGAAAAAAGTGGATCTGTTAACGCAATATAATGTAATAGATAATATTTTAAGTGATTTGTTCAAATTTTAAAAATGTTTTTCTCCTTCTTTGGAACTCTTTGTTCATTTTTGCGTTAGAAACATTTTTAATTGCGTGGAGAACGTTAAAAGGGGCGAGTTCGCAATGAAGGAAAATTTTAGATGAAAGAATTTATTTTTCTAAATTAAAATAGTTATGTATTGTTGCAGTATTTTTAAGTATGGGTTACAAAAAGACTTTTTTAACTTGCCAGAGTTTCGTATACATTTTTATCCATCAGCAGGGCTATTCACGAAAAATACTCTTTTATTGACAATATTTTTTTAATCTAATGAATATCTTTACACAAATATTATTATTTAATACATTCCACTTATGAATATACATTAATTTTGCTACAAATTATTATATTCGATCATTATCATCTTGTTCTTGCAACATTAGTACCTGCACGACTATTGAATTATACCTGGAAATTTCAACTAAGTTTTATTAACTGTAGTTGAGGAAGTTAAAACTGTTTTTATTGAAGTATATTGTTACATTAAGTAATTGTGGATGTTCGTCGAAAGGGGAGAAAATTCTTTATATGGTTCTCAAAGAAGAGTAATATAAAATGATAATGAAATATTGTTGTTGATCATACATCATTTGCAATGGAACATAGTGTTACAGGATGGAAAAACGGACGGTGTATTTATAACAATTGATGCATTACAAATGAGAGAAACCAATAAACGTGTTTTTCAGGTTTGCGTCCAGCCAGCGAAAGTCACCACTTAAATACAAAGAACAATTTTCGTTGTTTCTAAGTCAAATGTATAATTTTTATGTCACGTCAACATGTATAGAGGCCGCCTGAACGCATAAACAGGTTCTACCTGATTCGGGATGGATGAGTTTCAAGGTTACCGATCGGTCTAAAACAATAGTGTTACAACACGACTCATTCGAATTTGATTATATCATATTACAAACATTCCAATCGGTTTATCGAACTTGTACAAAGTATTTTTAGAGCGCAAATCAAACCTCCTTTTTTAATAATAACTTTTACGTATTTGTTTCATAGACACCGACTCAAAAAATTTCTTCGCTTGATTTAAGTTCTTGATTTATTTGAAATAAATAAATTAGCATTATTAATAATGAAACAATTTGGAGACATTGATTTATCATTATTATCAATCATTCACCAATATTATTTATGATTATAAATCTACAGTGAAGTAATTTTCATGGCAGGGTATTTATTGCTCAGAATAAATGTGTTGGAGGTATTTCCGAATCTACATGGATGAGTAACGATCTCGAGGCACACGTTGGCAAATTTTTCAATGACAAAATGTTGGTACAATTGATATTCAGTATGACAAATTTCATATTCAGTGCTGAAGGCATATCACATGTGAATCCACCCTTGACCTCTTTGTATTTTGAATATGAGTTTCAAAAGTATGTTTAATTAAGAAAGGCGTTTTATATTGCATTCAGATTCGTTTTAATAGTTGGATTATGAAGTGATTTCAGAAGACCAAACTTATGTTTCACCGTTTTTCATCAATTCATCAAATCCTTGATTGATGAAAATGTTTAAAAAAAATCTTTTCTTATAGATAATAAAAGACCTTATTTCACAGAATGATTTATTTGCTATTAAAGGAAGTATATAACGTTTCCACGCCCTCTGTGGGTCATCATCGGGCAACGAAGAACAATTATTGTATCTGTTTTACGCTGGAAAAAGAAAAAAAGACAACAAACTGTAAAATCGTAGTTTGTTCTCGTTTTTTTCTAAACAATGGAAGCGAATAATGTGTAATGTAGTTGACATGCGATCATGAATAACGAATCTAATGTAATTTATTAAATTAATTTAAAAATTTCCTGACTGAATCGTCGTGAGGTAACTATGGTGATTTATGTATAAAAGATCACAAAAGTTTATAATTTAATAATATTATGTAAATACACATAAATGTCATTAATTTATATAATTTTCAGTTATATAGCTTAACTTCTGGTTTGTCTTGCACAGGAAAGTAGGAAGTGCTGCTCTCTACCGTGAGTTTTTCGAATCTCGTAATAAATAAATCAGAAAAAATCCTCTTTATTCTACTCCGGCTGAAAGTATGTATTTGGCGGTAATTAACTTAATTCGACCCTGAACATAAGATCAGATCTTGTTAAGTACGCAGAAGGATGAGACGTGCTGCTAAATAAATGTTGGTAATTTAATTTTACTCTTCTGTAATTTATACTTCATTGATTTGTCGTCCTTTTTCTTTTTCCGGTTTACGACTATTTACCTCAAAATATTTCACGAAAGTAATTTTGTCAATTGTGAGTAGTTTGGGGTCTGGGATGGAATGAACATATTTTATTCGATTATAGAGAGCGATTTTCCCATTGGCTGTCAATATTTATTAATTTTTAGAGATGATTTAATAACTAAAAGATAATCTGCTTAACTGTTTCGAAATTTTTCTCAATATTTAACATCCTTTTTCAATGAACCACTTATTATAATTTTGATAATAGGATTAAGAAAGTTATTCAATTATCGAAAATAAGATTCTAGTGAATATTTAGACCGCAATTGTTTTGAGTAAAAACTGCAACCTTAACCAGATGTCTCAAAGGTTTTACAATTACCATGGAACCATACTTCTTTAGGAGGCTATGAAAACAAAATGGACAACACGTCTTACTATCTTTTATGGATGAACTAATATATATATATATATATATATATATATATATAT
>NNCF01129736.1:70122-85861 GCA_002313205.1 Laupala kohalensis
TTTTTAAGTTTATTATGTAAAAACATGTTTTTTTCATCCTTGCAATGAAGTATTATAATAGCACACTACATCAAAAAGAAATGTCTAGCTTATAACGGAAAAACGTTTTGGAAACTTCAAACAGCCATAAGTTGAAAAAACAAGAAGTAACTTACTTGGTTATTACCGGAAGTGACAGATCTTGTGAAATGTTTTTGGGCGTGAGCAAATTTGTGAGATGAGGCCTCAACGTAAACGCTTTTTTGTCCCTTCTTAATTAATTTTATTCTTATCTTTAATCTTGGCACAATTGTGTACATTATCTGAGTTTCCTTATTACTGTCCGGGTCTTTTCGTAGTTTCCCTTTGAGTACATTGACGGGAATTGATGGAATCGCCCTGAGAGCGCAGCGCGTAAGGCACAGTAACGACAAAGAAGAACAGTGGAGATAAACACAGAAAAGCGAAACATTGAAGAAATTACTTCTTTTGTTTTGACATTGAACCATAAAATAGTTAAATTTCTATAATTCACAATCTAACACTGTTATTGATTTCCAAATTTCAAGCTAAAACTTTCAATCTTTTTTCCTATTTGTTAAAGAAATATATTTTTTCTATCATTAAATCCTATGGGTACCTTCTGCACCTACAAAGGGGACAGTTAGTTTGACTTTATGCAAATAAATAAATTCTCACAAAACTGTTTTTAAATCGACAATTCATTTACAATTTTTTTGCAAAGTAAAATAACAGATGATTCCTGAGTTATATCTCCTCCTTTCCTCATGAAAAGAAAATGTCTTAAGATAAATGATGAAAACAATTGTTTTCTCACATTGAAATGGTGCTAACCGTTTTTTACGTCCGTAAATACATATTGCAGAACAAATATTGAAAGATCATAAATACAGAATTTTTCCTCAAATAATTAGTTCAAAACACGTTTTAGGAATGATAATTAATCTCTTTTCCATTAAGTGATCCTAAGGAAGTTGTTAACAGAAAGACATACTACGTATAAATATAGCATCTCTGATACAGTAATTTGGACGTGGAATGTTTCCACATTCCGTTCGAAGTTTTCCTGTCGAAAAGAGTAGTTACGTCGTATTATTGACGAGGCGTGGGTTCCGGGACGTGACTGAATTTCAGATGAATTATCCGCACAATAATTAATGGAATCACGTATTCCCTTTCATTGACAGTTCTTGACTACTTTCGTTTGTGGGACTCAATGAAAAGTTTATGGTCATTAAAATGAGATTGTGTAGAACTTCCTTTTTTCCGTTGGATCGTCTACACAATATTTTTAAAGTACAGTCTAAGCATACACTTTATTTAGTTATTTTTTATGCCTTTTGGCGAGGTTCAGGCCATGAGGTCTGCTCTTCCACCTAACTGTTGGACTTGGGTATGGGAATTGGGAAGGAGAGATGTTGGGTTGCCGGGGAAGTTATGGTAACATTTGTCTGGAATAGGCGAGGGAAATCCCAGCTGAAAACCTCACCTAATTCGGCCGAGCAGGGTTTGAATCCGCACTCTACCGCTCAGCCAATGGGATCGAGGAAGCGAGGACGCTACCACTACACCACCGCTAAAATAAAAGAAGTAATAATATTTTTTGGCGCATTATTTTAATCTACAAAAACATTTTACCATCTAAAATCGTAAATTTTGGGTAATAAGGACGAGAGTGTAAGATAATTTTATAATTCAGCCTAATATAGCTCTCTTGCTTAATTTAATCAAATATTTAATGAAGGAGTTTCTGTCCTTTATCTCTGAAAAGAAATCATATATTTAACTATTTTAAGATGTAACCTCAGCTTGGTTACGGAGGTACCATCACAAAATCACAAAATATTAGAACATAATCTTATTATTGTGTTTGCGTACTAACTATATATTTACAGCACACGAAAGTCTCTTACGTATTTGACGAAACAGTTTCGGATTTCGCCTACGTCAGCCATGTAGATAATGAACCGATTCTTCTCTCTTCGAATTACGTGGACCGACCGTTAAATGAAAGGAAAGAAAAATAGGAGAGAAATTTGAAATTTAGTTTTTGAGAATTTACCGTAGTTTATTTAAACCGGGATAAACAGAGGCTCGTAGGCACCAGACGAAACCTAATTCACGCTTTTTTTCATCTATGGATTGGGAATGTTTGGGATGAGTTTCCAAAATCATAACTTGAAAGATTCATTAATTTTTTTTTTTACGTGTGGGAGGGGACAGGTAGAGATGAAATAGATTTATCAATTGAAGCTCTGTAATTGTTCGTCCTGCTGTTCAGAGAGGTAGTTGTTTTTCCTACATAAAAGCAAACTAGAAGGTAAAAGTAGAGGCATTCACTGGATTGTCGAATTTCTTGTGTGCATTGGATTACAGGAATGGTAAAGGACAAAGAAGAATCAATGATTTCATAGGTTTTACAGCTGAGTTTTTCACAGCGTTTTGTGCCGCGTGAGAAAGTTAGAGGGTCGTGACTGAATTCTTTATTGTTACTGAATAACTTATGAAGGTTTGGGGGTTGTTTATAGACAAACATATATTTTATGTGTGTAAAAAACTAAATCCGCCTTTGCTCGATCGAAAACCGGAGAAAACCCCGGAATATGTTGGGATAAGAGAGATGCAACTGTACCAAAAACAATACCCAATTTCATGTTTGATTTATAAATAATACTTTACCGATAATCTATAGTTTGATGGTAATTCGTGCTTTTCTCGTGTTATTAAATACAAATTTGTAGGTATTATATTCATTTTATAACACGTGCCGATCCATTCTTAGCTTGCAGTTGCTTGGAACGTTAAATCCGCCAATGCCTTTGAGCCCTTGATCGTAATTGATCAGATGGTCCCTTGCTTGCTTCCGGAGAGTAAATTCATTTATTGTCTCCCACGTGGTCATACGCAGTTTTGTTTACTATAAATGTATTTATTTATGTATGTACGTATTGATGATTAAATCACTTTGCGTCATGAGCTGAGAATCACGCATTCTCCTTTCCGTGTGTACGTAAAAAGTAATGTAGTATGAAAATAACCATAAAAAAGAAACTAGCACTTCCTGCTTACGAGACGCATCCTTCTTCGCTTCATCTACAAAGGATGCGGTGAAGAGTTAATAGGACACTAGTCACCAATTGAGTCGAAGGGAACAGGATCCTTTGAGGACACGGCACATCCTGAAGACAGTCACGCGAACTCCTTCGAGTGATGTCATGTCATGGACGAGGAAATTATTTCGAACCAGGGAAAATGACACCGGTTTTCATTTCGGTAGAGGTGGATTGTATGTACAGGCTCTTGCATAGCTGTGGCGGTCTATTGTAATGATTAATCTCCAATTAAGAGTTGTTATGATTTATAAACAATAATCTAGACTAATCCGAATAATCTAGAGCTCGATAATAATACGTACTTGATAAATATATGTTTCATTAAAATACAAATTTGTTGGTTTTATAGCACGTTCAGAACTGTGTTTATTCTTATCTTAGGAGTAAAGGGCCGAAATGTTCTTTCCGCCTCTGCCTTTGGACCCTCGATCGGAATTGCTGGGATGGTCCCTTGCTCGCTTCCGGAGAGTAAACCAGTTTATTGTCCTCCACGTGGTCATACGAAGTTTGTATCTGATTATTTGACAATAAATCTATTTTTGTGAAAAGGACATCACAATTGATGTACCTTATTTCTAAATTGGAACTATTTGGAAATATCCTTCTCTCTCCGTCAAAGTAAACTTATTATCTAAAGTGAGGTGTTCTTACAAAGATTATTTTTCGGACTTTCGAAGAATCGTAATCGTAAACGGACAGCGGTGGTGTAGTGGTAACATCTTCACCTTCACGATACCGATGAGAAGATTGTGCGTTAAAATCCTGTTGGGTCGAACTAGACGAGGTTTTCAGCTCGGGTTTCCCTCACCTACTCCAAACAAATCTCTCCTTCCCAATTCCCTCTCCTAAGTCATGATTAGGTGGAGGAGCAAAAGCCTCGCGGTCAGAACCTCGTAACAGGACATCAAATAAGTAAATAAATAAATGATCTTATTTTTTAACAATGTACTATTATTTTAAAATATATTTCATTGTATAAATTGAATACGTTTAGTGGTAAGTTCCTTACTTGTGTCTCAGGTAATGCTATTTACAGCTTGAATTCTTTAAGATGATTTCACAAAATATACGAGTAGATAGTTTACAAACTACTTTCCAGGTGACGCTTCTAACGGCTCAAGAACTTCCGTAATCCTAATAAGTCCACTTATATCACAAATTTATTACGTCTGTTCACCTTAAAAATGAGCTTCAGAATAACCGTGGAATATGCTATATTTACTGATATTATATTACAGAACTCTCTTTTCAATACGAGTTCGAAGTTCTCTGCACGGTTCCACTTCAAAAACGTCAACTCTAAACAATTTACACTTTGTATATTCATTCACAAAATATATTCCGTGTTCTGTATCATAATTGGTTCTCAGAAAGACTCTCCTCAAACAGATTAACTTAATATCTTGTTTGAATATAATTATATTAATTATAGGTTGAATAGGAGACGTAGTATTTATTTTCAAATTACTTCATTATAATCGACTGTAGCTGGTAGCACACCTGTGTAACAAATAACTGTTTACGGATAGCAGTACTAAGGAGTAAGTGATCAATATGGCGACTGTTATTCTGTGGAACGAAGCTGCCACCAGCGTAACGAAGTTGGCTCGTTACCCAACAGAGGAGCTCTCATCCTTCATTCATAACTAATTGAACCGCTAAATACCAATTGCATGATCATTTCCATTTCATTATTCATCACGAATGTCATTAGCATTCCATTCTTCATAGCTGTAAAAAATATAAGGAGATAATTTTGTTTAGCTTACAATTAAAGTAGATTTATATCTTACGTTTCCTCATTATCGGATTGTCTATGATGATATTAATTTATATTATTTAAGATGTGCAGATTATATTATAGACAATCAAAATCACAGGTAAATGATTGGTTTATTTTTAGGTATCACGTCTCGTAATGAGTAACAACACGTTTATATTTTAGTAGTCGAACAACGTTTCAAGGCTATGGTTTTGCATCCTCTTCAGGTTCACTATAATAAACAAAGTTATGATATTACATATATTTGTAACATTTTTATACCAAAATGAAATTATTTAAATTAATGTGAGGTGAAATATAAAATATTAATTAAATGTTATGTACAGTTAAACATAAAAGTCAATGATTAATATCAAACTTACCAAATGTTGGTATGGAAGTGAAGGATTGTGTACAAGTGATTTACCTGTTAATTTGATTGTCTTTATACAATCTTCACCCCTTAAATAATAAAAAATTATAGATAAAGTGTTCTAAAAAAACTATCGTGCTAATATATAAAAATAAGATTTTGTTTCTATGTTTGTTATCCAAGATCTTGACAACTACCAGTGTTATATACATCGAAGTTTTTCCAGCAGAAGTGAATTACTTAATTAGATTGAAGACTCATGATGGGTTTTCCAAAATTTTAAAGATGTTAAAAAAATGTCCACTGGGGATATCTCCAGGTATTGTAATCGTTCGGACTCTGTCTATCAAGGACGACGTCCGTAAATTGCATAAAATAGCGTAGAAGAGATCACAAGACTGTAAACTATATCGAATTTTTAGCCAGTTCGGTATTTTCGTTAAAGATTTACAATTTTTAAATACAAGAAGGTATATAAGGAAAGGATTCAAGATTCAGGTTGTAATAGGAAGTGTAAAATAGTTTTTACAATACTCCAATAACTCAATTGATATGCGAATAAACTATTGAATGTAAGTATTTGTTAGTACATTTAATAAGAATCAATTCTCCATACTATGTAGTCACAACCCGACCGATACTAGGAAAACTGGCTAATCTATACTAATAAAAGAGAATTATTTGGAGATCAGACAAGTAATCGAAGAAATTATTTGAAATTTCGAAGGAATCTTCTTAAGGGTTGTTGCAACAAAAAAGGAAAGTTTACTTATCACTAATAAATTAGAGAAAATAAAAACAACAAAAATTGGCATCTTATCAGTAGATGTGAAACTTCATTCACACTACTCTCGATTGCGAAGCTTACTAATGTGTCCTCCAGAGTTCGATTGCGTTACGTGAGGCGCACAATACACTGAACGTACAATCTACGTGACCGAGTTGCAGATGAAGAATTATATAAAGACTGCGAAAACCTTTATTATCAAGTACACATCCTGATAGTAAAACGAAAACCCAAGAATTCATACGTCTTAACCACGAGCGTTGTTTATTGCTGAGTAATGTGTAGGTTCCTTCTGTCTAGATTTTAAAATAATTCTTAATAACGTACAATTTAACATGCAAAACTGAAAATTCTGTGTTCTCATGTAGGTTTTCTTAGTGATATTCAATTTTTGAAACTAACAATAGTGAACATTTATTATCATGAAAGAAGAGAATTATGGATATAAACATATTGATTTAGAATACTATGTAATAACTCCGGGCAAAATGAACTTAAAATACCCAGAAATACCTGCAACAACACTTACGAACTTACCAAAAAGACTAAAATGTTTCTGCAACCGTCTTCTTGCTTCTTCGAAATAGGAGCACATGTGAAGTGCAATGTAGTGAAGTGAATGTGACTAAGGATATAGAAAATGCTCAGAGCGAATAGAATTGCAGTACAGTGTAGTGTAGTGATGTGAAGTGTGCGTGTCTGTTCACAGCCATCCTGTTTTGGCCTTCTTTTTATAGTTTTTAATTTCTTTTAATTATATTATAGTAATTATTTTTACATTAAGGTTATAGGAGGAGTAATGGTATTTGTGTGTGTATTGAAGCGTGCTTGTACGTGTGAGTGTGAGACTGTATTTGTTTGTAAGTGAAAATGTGTTTCTGTACGTATGTGAATATACACACATGTTGACTTAATTTAATTTTTTAATTTCTCAGGTGTTTTATCCTTCTCGCTTATTGTGTACTAATTTTTTAAGTATTTCATTCCGTGTGTGTATTTTATAGATATTTGGTCGAGATTTTTTTTAAATTTCACATTATTCATTATGTGTATTCTTATTATGCCTGTTATGTTTTCCATTTGCCACCGAGCATTGCTTACTTGCAGATTAATAAATTATTATTATTAATTGTTGACAGAAGTTTTGATTCCCATTGTAGGGTAAAAATGTATCAATTCTCAGGTCAAATTTTTATGGAATTTTTATATCTTACTTATCAATCCGAGAAAATAATATTTTATTTTAGTGTTTTGTTTGTGATTCTTTTTTAAATTTTTAATGTCCATCAATGATTGTTCTAATTTTCTTTTCAAATTCTTGGCAACACCGTGTAGTTATTCTTGTATAATGAAACCACAACTGCCAATTTTAAGTAAATTAAAAGTAAATTGAAGAAAATTTAAGTTTTTTATGTCTCTAGCGGGGAAGGATGTGCCAAACTGCTGGACTATCTGTAATTACAAATCGAACATTATTTCGTACTTGGTTACAAATAAATAACCGTTGACAATGATAAGTAATTACCTTAACCGCAAGATGAAGGCTGTCATGTTTACCTTTACCTCTTTGCTAAGTGCTACAATTGCATCGCAATTTTTCAGTATTCTTCCCTGTAAGTATAGATATTGCAAAAGTGAGAATAGTTAGCTCTCCGCCCTTTAAAACACCGTATGTCGGTCGGAACCCATGTTCACCTTGGATCTTTTCTATAGTACGACGGAGTTGCGAACTGACAATTGTTTGAAACTCTTCAAATAAAATAATCAACAATTTGGATCTCTTTATGTGTTACTCAACTTCTAGATTCAAAATTTAAACTTAATCAGGTTCCACAATTGACGTAAATTTACAGACATCCTTTTACGATATGTGTAAAGTCTTGTATAATAAACACAAAAATAAATGCGTTTTATGTACTTAATATTTATTGGAAAGAAAATATTATGTGAATCGTTTCGGCGTGACCGGATATCAAAACGATTTCATAAATCTGATTTTACCTCATCAATTCATTATATTTCTTTATTATTGGTGTCAAGAATTATTCATCTCGTTAAAATTGCAACTTGATTCATGAGCCCTGGAAAATCATTATGTGGAGGAATACGCAATGCCTCAAATCTATTGAGAATGATTCGTTGAATTTTTGAGTAAATGATCAAGTGATATTTCCCTTTGAGCGGTCGTGTGAATACCTCTAGAGTTCCATAATGGTGTTTTCTGTTATAGTTAATTGTGTACATGAAATACTTTCTTCAGAACTTTCAAATTCCTTAATTAATTAGGTAGTTTTAACCACGACATGACTCTTACTGAAAGAATTTTCAGATCCTGCATCTTATCTACTTGTGGGATTGAAGAGAAATAGGTATTGGAGAACAAGAATTTTTTTAAAAACACAGACGGAGGATTTTAATTAGTTTATTGATTTGAATAGTGGTAACAAAAATGTGTGCTAGTCTTTGCGGAGTGGAAATCAGTCAGCCAATCAGAGTTGCCGGTTGTGAAGAACCTGTAGGCAAATAGAACCAAAAATTATTAGTTTTCTACAACAATCACATATAAACAATTATAATGATAAAAATAAAAACTGGTAACAGTTCTCATCCTACGCACGGTACTTTAGGGGCACGAATTGAAACACTTGCGACTGGCTAACGAATGAAGCCGGCACTAACATCGACAATCGTGCAGAAATCAAAAAGTAATATTTTAGATATATTCAAGTAATATCAGCTAGATAAGGTATTATTATTCTAATTTTAAGATCAGTTATCATTGTTTCTTATTGTTCGAAGATGTGTTCAAAGACTTAAACATTATTATTATTTATGTATTCCTTTTTTTTTCTTTTGAACTTTAACTAAATACTTTTGCTAATATATTGGGTGACTACAGAATATTTCGGATTTTTCTGAGACTGCACTCTATACTAAGATTTTGAGATTTTTTAGACGTCTAGACTAAGAATCTTCATATATCCTATCTGGCACAATAGTTTGAATTAGAATGCAATCACAAGAAATTTATTTTTTATGATTTTTGGAAAATGTATGAAACTCACCGTGTGGTCATGTTTCAGATGAAGGCGTTTACTTGTAGTATCCACCATAGTAAGAGGGAGCATAGGCACCATAGGCGTAGCTGCCGTAGTTGTAGGGGTAGGCGGCGACGGCTCCGGAGCGGTAGTAGCCACCGTAGTACGGAGAGATGTACTGAGCGGACACGGCCGCCAGGATGGCAAGAACGACAAGCACCTACAAGCAACAAGCATCATTCAATACTTGTACTCAGCAAAGAGTATAAGAAGTCAGTCAGCGTAAGAGCAGATACTCACGAGCTTCAGCATGGTGAATAGAGCGGTGATCTGCTGCAGAGAACACTGTGCGGAATGGAGATGGTCCGGGGCTTTTATAGGCGAATGCCGAGACCTTGAAGTTCCTCCTGGTGAAGGACAGGTTCATCCGGTGTGCCACGCCCCTTTCATGTTTGTGAACTTGTCGTCAAGATCGACTCGAAACTTCTGGAAGAAATTTGTTATACTTATCATGTCATTGTTGGTGTCATTTCCTAATGTATAAAAAGGTATAATTGAATGGTATAAAGCTGGTGCGTCGTGGGCATATGATTCGTGAAAATGAAGAAAACCGAAATTTTGGTTGCTATTATTATAACATACTCCAACGCATTTGCTTCTTGAGGGAATACAGCAAATGAAAGTTCCGTTCGTCTTAAAATGTTTGACACGGTCATTTTTCTACATTTGCTAGTTCTAACGATTTATTAGAAAATGAATAACGTAGATTGTTTCTTAACTTTGTTGAATTGAAAATAACAGTCTTGGAAAGTATAAAACAACCTGCAAAGTCGTTCAGATTTGGCAAATGGTAGACTGTGAAGCAAATACTGCGTAAGGCCATGTTATTTTAGTAAATACCACATTGTAGGATGCCACATAATGCGCACCCTCTTGTCCAATATAAACTGTAATGAGGAAACTATGCATCACAGAAAGAAGAAGAAAAAATATTAATAAAATTTGTGGAGAATATTCATAGTGATTCACCGGGAAGTGTTAAAAGAACTTTATTGTTATAAACTTGCCATGGATGAAATGATTGGAGCGATATTTCTCCCAAAACGTCGAGGTAACACTAAACTTGTTCTTCTAAAGTTTATACTCAGTTTTTTGGAGAGTTATCCGTCGTCTGCCGTAAGCATGTTTTGTCCATTTTTTTATGTAAATAGTATTTACTGAATACAAAGTAAATTTAAATGCTAAAAGAGCCTTTGTTTTAAATTTCTTTTAAAACGATATGTTTGACAAAAATAAGCAGTCTCCGTAATGATTTTGCTTCGAAAGACTGTGTATTTTTGCGTTATTTTCCCGAATCCTCAATTATTTCTATAACGAGATTTTGTCACGTGATATATTTTTGAGTTTAAAATATATTTGAAGGGTATATTGTTTGAAAATTGAGATAAAAATTATGGAAAATGTTTAAACTTGATAATTTTTCCAAATAATACCATTTTTTTGTAATAAAAGATTGAAAATTCCGGGATGGAATGAAAATCCCGCCCCCAATGTTTTCAGTGCAAATGAGCTCTCATCTAGCTGTTCAAAACATCGACGTGAGACAAAATTTAGACCAGTGAGAGGGTAACGGAGCGAGAATTTGAATTTTTATTCAAATAGAATGAACATCTCGAATATATTCCAAACTGATAAAAATGTCGAATTGCAGTTTTCATTAAAATCAATGCCGTTATCTAATTGCTCCAATGATTCATCAAACATTTCTCACATCGTATCTTCAACTTTTATCTATTAATTGTAACTATCTGACACGAAAGACGTAGTCCTGTCTAAATTTCTATAAATTTGTTTGTGATAGTTTTGTGAATTTGTATAAAGCTATTTTAAATGTGTAAACTAAGTAAATATGAGAAAATACGTATTTCTGAGTGATCAGTGTATCTATGGACGATTGTCTCCGCGGATATTCAATTTGAGGAGTATTTTCAGAAGTACATACAACAATTATGATTTTTACAGTTTTTCTGAATTTTCCGACTTTCCATTGCAATTACCCTGAATTTTTCCTGAAAACATTTCCAGGTACGGACAAAACAAAAAATAGTATTACACATATCCATCGTTCAAATTATGTGTTATGGTCCTGAGTTCATACAAAAATCCCATGGAGAAAAGCAATTTCAGTTTTTCCTAAATTTTCCAATTTTCCGAGCAACTTCTCCAATTTTACTTTCGCTAAAAATAAAACCTTATTCTGATTATTATGAACATTTATAAAATTAGCCAAATGGGTTCAGCCGTTCTCAAGTGATACGCTTACCAACGAACAGCATTTAATTTTTATTTATATATATTTCTGTTAATTATGACACGCCTCGTTTGGGATCGATGATAATGCAAGTCCACCGAATGTTGAGAGTTGTTTTTCGAAAGAATTGAGATGAAATTTTAGTGAACATTCCTGCCAATATTCCCAAACCTACACTCTTGTAATATAAATTTTTATTCTCAAAACAACTATTTTTTTTTTTCAAAAGTTTTGTGATCGGAGTTCTTTTATGGTATTTTTATCTAAAAAATTCGAAGTAATTCGATTGATAAATGCTGTAAGGATACATTTCTTCAGATCACGCATTGCATCTGCATGTATAATTAATAAATTAAAATTCGACCAAAATTAACGCAAAATGATTTCCTTCGCAAAGTGATGAAACCAAACTGTTTCGAAACGTCGCGTAAAATTTTAATTATGTTTTCAAAAGTTGTTCATTAAATTGAAATTTTGTAAAGGAAATAGTCTTCTTATTTTGGTCGAATTTAAATTTATTGATATTTTTGTTCGCCCACATAACTAAAAATGTGTAAGTTGTTGCGGAACGTTTTCTGCTTCTACTTTTCACTCGCAGCAACAACATTTGAACTGAAATGCGTTACCTGATGTGTCACGATGAGTTACATGTTTTTATCTGCTCCTCGTGCAACACTCCTTCAAGTTGTATCTTAGACACTTTCAAATGCATTCGAATGCTATACGTCGTTGAAACGCCTGTAAAAGAAAAGTGTTTGATGAATTGTTGACCAGATTTTGCGTCGGGGAGGGGGATTAATGTTCGTATAGGCTGCCTAGACAGACCTATGGTCAACAGGCTCATTAATACTGAAGATAGTACGTGTGTTCAGTGATTTTAATAGTTACGATTGATATGCTATGTATCCCGAAAAGTAAATTGATTACAGCGAATATTTCGAAATTCTGTTCAGGATTTCTCTTACATCAATGACAATTTAGAAAGAACAGTTGTATTTTGTTAGATTAAAAAAGTGATTTCGCACCAGATAAAGGGCATATTTCATAACCCTTGCTAAATGATAATTCTTAACATTCTAGTGTATTATGGAGAGCAGTACGGTGTTTGTTCTAATTTGAGAAGTCTGTTATGCGTGATATTAGAATCAAGTAATATTTATTTTATTAGATGTTAGAAATGATGTTCCATAAATTTGGTAAGTTGCAAGCACTTTGTCACTTATGAGAAAATTCAACTTGATAATTCCATTCTCGACGACAGAGCTTCTAAACATACGACAGGATGTCAAAATAGAGAATTGGTAGAATTATGAACGAACAAACACCACACCAGAAAATTGAAAATATTCTCCTTGTGAGGCTTGAACTTACAACCCTGGCATGGCTTAGTAGCTGTCATATAAGTACTGTGCGCTGGGAACGAATGTGGTCTCTATGTATCTACACATTCCAGGTACTCCCACCGTGAAGGCTGGAAGAGTTGCTCAACACTACTTTAAAAATAAGTATATTAATTTTGCTTTTTTAAGTGTATTAGTGTTTACATAATTTGAGCCAAATTCAATATACTAGTCCTCTCCCTGCAACCTGGAAGACAAATCTCTCTTTGCTGCTCACCTGTTATATTCTAATCACTCATTTAACCCGGACTTCCACATACTAGAAAAACAATATTAGAACAGAATTTTAGTAGAGTCAATCCACATTCAGAAAGCAATAAACCATCGCCACACATTTTAAATGGACAAGCAAACTTCTCAATCTCTTCCCCATAGCAACCGTCCTCCTAGAATCCACTTAACATTCGTTTTCCGGGGAAATCCTTTCGCCCACCCTCACGTCTCATCCTTCCTGTTTACGACACGGAGACGACCAGATCCTCGCATTCCACCCCCCCCCCTCCAGGGCCGAGAAGGTAAGACGCTCGGCTTGCATATATTCAGATTGCAAAATGTTCAATATTTTAATTTCTTCCATCAATATTTGTTTCCAAAGAAGCAGTTTATCTTTCAACTTTTTACAAAGCTTTTACAAATCTGAAACCAATTAGTATAATAAGTATTAAAACATATCAGTACATTATTATCTGTAACTTACTACTACTTTTTACTTTTAAATATAAATATTTGAATCGTATTCGTTTTTTAAGATAATTTCACCTGCAGTTTTATTCCTGTATCTTTGATTGTAGGCCACTAAAGATGATAACGTAAGTTGTCGAAAGCCGCTTTGGCACAATAAAATATTTTTCGGTACTGACAGTTGCTTGTGTTCTATTTAAAACTGAAAAGGGTCCAAACAACTCGTAAAAGGGTAGGTCTATAATAGCACTTTTAACGATGTAAAACTAAAACGAAACTCAATATTTCCCTAGTGAACATAACTGATATTAATTTCCTACGGTGGGCTTCTACGGGAATGAACTACTCACCAAAGAATAACGTGAAACTAAGAGCGGTAACATACCATTTTGACAAAGACAAGCTCCCGAATTCACGAAACAATGTTGAAAACCGACAACATCGACCGTTCCAGAGTGTATCGCCTTCCACAGCAGTCTCCTGCGTCACTGAACTAAGCTCGCACTCTCCCCAAATCCACTCATTTTAGCAGTAAGGTAACGAACCCAATAGATCATACTTTTACGCGATTTTTTGACTTTTAACATTGTCTTAATTCCCTCCTTCTAATAAGCATTCCTTTGAAATGAAAAGTCGACATAAATTATCTTTCATTATTCCATCTTCACATAATAGAGATGAGAAACACCGTTGTGATTGATCGCAGGTTATTTTATGAACAGAATTTCGCCAACCTTCTTATCGTATCTGACTCATTAAAGAGACACAGAACAAAAATGAAAAATAATTCGAGACTTACGACCTTATTATGAACAAATGACATTTCTTTTGTGCTGTAGAAAAAACAACGTTTCGACTTTAAGTCGTCGTCAAGTCTTTGGACTTAGCTTTTCAAATGTATTTCACTATGATTTTTGTACCATTCTAATGCAGTATTTCAACTACTCAAATTTTTTGCACTTAGCTCCTTCCTACTCGTAAGAATCCAATTGAACGAGGTATTAGTTCATTGATTGAAAATAACTCGCTAAAGTACATCGACAACTAACTCGTTCTATATAAAAAACATGCAAGAAAATAGCTTCGAACTTCGCCAATATCTGAACCAATCAAAATCACTCACTCGAAGCTTCGAGGCTCAGGAAGGGATGGAGGGAACTGGATGAACCTGTCCC
Source organism: Laupala kohalensis (assembly GCA_002313205.1). NCBI lineage: Eukaryota > Metazoa > Arthropoda > Insecta > Orthoptera > Trigonidiidae > Laupala > Laupala kohalensis. The sequence continues at coordinate 84,763 of NNCF01129736.1, forward strand.
TCCACCGGAGGCGATTCAAGGTCTCGGACGAGCATTCGCCTATAAAAGCCCCGGACCGTCTCCATTCCGCACAGTGTTCTCTGCAGCAGATCACCGCTCTATCCACCATGCTGAAGCTCGTGAGTATCTGCTCTTACGCTGACTGACTTCTTATACTCTTTGCTGAGTACAAGTATTGACTCTGTTGCTTGTTGCTTGTAGGTGCTTGTCGTTCTTGCCATCCTGGCGGCCGTGTCCGCTCAGTACATCTCTCCGTACTACGGTGGCTACTACCGCTCCGGAGCCGTCGCCGCCTACCCCTACAACTACGGCAGCTACGCCTATGGTGCCTATGCTCCCTCTTACTATGGTGGATACTACAAGTAAATGCCTTCATCTACAACATGACTACACGGTGAGTTTCAGATTTAATACTCAGGATTGAAATAGCTTTGTTACATTTTTTTTCTCGTATGGTCTAAAATTTTTCTTTGAGAATTTTTTTGTCATTAATATTAATGGTCTAAAAAACTAATTTTCTTATTTTTGTCTTCAGGCTCTTGCAAAATACGGCTACTCTAGTTGGCAGACTGACTTCCGCACCGCCCAAACCTGCGCTAGTGCTCATCGTTGTCATCTTTTATCAAATCAATAAATCTATTTAAATTTTATCTGAGTATTTTTTGAATATTTACTCCACCCCATTTATCCTCCGTCCCATTGTTTTTTTCTTTCCACTCATACATCGTGTATTTTTGAAATTATTGAAGGATATTGGTTTACCAACCATAAACTATGAGTGTTAGTGCTAAAATGATTCATATTTATGGAACTGAAAAAGTTCCTCTAATATTATTATAACATGTAATTTCAGTTCATTGTATGGTTTTCAAAATACCATAGTTTACTGGAGAATATTCAGTGTATTTGTATGAGAGCTACAAAATGCGTTCAATTTGTACTAAATTACATTTTTAAGACTAATATTATTTATTTCAGAAACACTTTACTTGAGTTAAATAATGAAGTCCGGTTGTCTTGGGGAGTTTCCGCCTCAATTCATGCTAGTACCCCTCCGGCTCCTGGCATTACCGCCCTTTACCTCACATACACACACACA
>NNCF01129736.1:86856-104294 GCA_002313205.1 Laupala kohalensis
TTCAAATATTGTATTATGATAAAAAGCATAACATCGTAGTATGAATATAAATAAACCCTAATGAGAAAATTTAAAATTAATTCCGGGGCAAATTGTAGATATGTGAACTCCTATAACGCTCACAGCTGTTACATGACAAAAGAACTAACAAAATTATTGCTATGAAATGAAACGATGAAATTCAAACGGGTTAATGAACTTTCAGAAACATTCCATCTGTGTCCCTTTGACTTTTTGCACCATTTTGTATGTCAATAAGAATTAAAAACATGCAGTTTATTAATGTGTGAAATCAATTTATTAATTTATACAATAATATATTATTCCTTACCGTTACTGCATAGCAATCCTCTATTTTTGTCTACCATCGTGTTTGCGCGTTTATTTACATAACATACTGTGAGGACAAAATCGAACAGTATTGTTTGACATGAATCGGGTATTGGTTTGCACGAAGAACAACGTATATTTTTTGTTGACAAATCGGGAATTTTTTTACATTCACTTATCTTTTATGGTCCGTGAACTGAAAATGACATAAATTTTCAATACTTTATTAACAAAGATTCAAGAAGGTTTCATTGCGTAAAATTTCAAAACTTGGTGAGAATAAACGAAGGTGAAATATTCGTCATAATAGGAACGTACTGGTGGTATTTTCGCATGCAAATCCGGAATAATATTATGCCGCATGAGGTGAAATGTCTCTGTGATTCTACTCCTGCTCACGTCTCGTCAGAAAGGTCAAGGTGAACGCAATTTAAGTTGGCGATCACTCGTGAACCTGAAATCTTTGCTCAAGTACTCTCAAGATTGTTGTACAAAGAGAAAAACACCTCAGTGAGTCCTCCCCGAAATTCGAGACAGAACTAAGAGAATACTTATAAGACAAGACAAAACTAACTAGATAAAGATGAGACAAGACTATGATAATTTCCAAACCTTGACATTAGAAAAAACAAAGAAGAGACAGCAATACTGACCATACAGACATACTAAAACCCTCAACCTAAACCCCCCAAACTTGACAACACCAAACGCAACTTGGAACAAAAACAAAGAAGAGACTACAACGAAAGAATGGAAAAGAAGAAACCTTACACCACAAGAAGAAGGATATGAAATGCATCCAAAGCTTCACAGCAGAGCCCACCTTCCTCCGCGAGGATGGGGACGGGCACTCAGCGGGACGAAGTCCGGATCCAAGGAGATAGATTCGTCCTGCTGAATGACAGAGAGGTGCATCATCAACACAAGACACACTAATAATTAAAAACACCAATCAATACAAGCCACACACACAAAAGAAGTCACACAGCTAATTACCCATCTAATTACATGAAATACACGAAGAATACGACACGACGACTCCAGTTAGAGACGTTCTTAGGTATGGAGTCTACAAACACGCATTCAAATTGAAAAAAAACGAGGCTAAGTTAGATCTGGTTACTAATTTACCTGGTCTTATTAATGAACCTAATAAAATCGCAAGGTGCTTACTTTGTGTCACAAGTATACATTTTTTTATACATATAATAAAAATATATCCCTCGTATCCCAAATGCTGGAGTGAGCTAGCATTTAAAATTAATTCCAGATCTATTTTTGCATCATATTCTGGGAAAACCCTTATTGTACTATGTTAAAATATTCTGCGTAAAATATTCATAGAAAATTAAGATATAGTATTTTGAAATGGTGAGAAAATATTTTTAAGATGTCAGGTGATTAGGGTCTGGAATAGCTATATAATTATCATTCCAGTTCAATTTTTATTTCCGTCCATACGAGTTTCTAGATCGTCATGAAAGAGATTGTCGATTAAGATAAGATGTATAAACCATAACCGATTAAACCTGCGTCGCTTTAATCTTTATTAAAAATATATTACAAAACATTTTGACGATGGAAACATCTTTCCAAAATTCACTGGTGAATGACGATGAAAATAAAATCAACCAAATAATTATTAAAAATATAATTATTAACCTAGAATGTGTCATTTATTAAAAGAACATTGTACCTTTTATAGAATATGAGTTTTTCGCAGTTTAATTTTATCCTATTTCCTTTCAGTTTTATGGTGTTTCGAACTTCAATATTTCTGAAAAGGGAAGTTCTAAAATTTTCCCAGATATTTTTTATAGCTTACAGAAAACTCTACCACAATTTCAGGTCACTACGTGAGTATTACAAATTTATGTAACGATAATATATCATTCTCGTCAACTTTTAAAACGCAGGCGAAAGGATTTGTGTATGCAAGAAAAGAATAGTAAATTTCTTCTTATGATTACATATTGTGCGTAAGGTTTCAAAGGAGAATTTATTTAATAATATGTAGAACGCATTATCCAATTTTCATCCACTTAAATGTCAATGAAATGAAAACGATTTCACCCAACGAGACTTGATGAAAAATACGAATAAGATTGGAAAAAAGTTAGGCTTCTTAGCAAGGTTGAACTCTCGACGAATATTGTGGGATAGATGTGTACGAAATATGTTTTCCCGACAGCGCTATTAAAAAAAGAAATAAAGAAATAAACTTTATTGTCAGAAAAGCTGTTGCGAACTGCGTATGACCACCGGGGTGGGGTGGGGGAGAAGGCGCAATAAACTAAGTTACCCTCCGGAAACGAGCAAGGGACCATCCCATAAATTCCGATCAAGGGCCCATGGGCAGTGGCGAATTTCATATTTACAAAACAAATTATTTTATAAGTACGTACTGTTATCCATTAACTAGTCCAAAGTAAACTGTAGATACTCGTATTACTGCAGTAAAAATTCGAGATTAATAATAACAAAAATATTAAAAGACATTCCCGTCCAAGGAAAATCCGCCACTACCCGAAGTAAACCCCGGGTCGGGATAGGGCTACAGAGATAATGTACAGAACCGAGCCAAGGTTGCGTACAGTTAAAAATAAAATATTAAAAAACAAAAAGGAGCAAAATCAATATGTGTGAAAAAATGAAATTAATCAGTATCTAGAGTATAATAACTATGGCGTGATAAAGTATAAGAGATATTAACATCACTTACATCATCCGAAGTCATGTGGAAAACAATATTTATTACGAAAATGATAATTTTATTAACTTCTTTTATTAAAATCTATAAATTCTTTCACATTTTAGAAACAATAGCACATTAAAAAGCTTTTAACCGCTTATTTAAAGACATTCAATTTATTTATATATTTTAGATTTTTGGGAAGGGAATTATACAACATTATTCCTGAATGATGAGGGCCTCTTTGGCAAAGAGTTGTTGACACGCTAGGACGGTGAATGTTAGTCTTATTGCGAGTGTTGTGGTCGTGAACTAGACTATTTCTTCTAAAGCAGGGGTGGGATTTTAATAGTTCTGTCTTAACAAACACGACTAATTCATAAATGCGTATGCAATGGAGAGGGAGAATATTTAATTCTCTAAATAAAGGTTTACATGAATTTCGGGGGTGAGATTTACATATTATCCGAACTATTCTCGTTTGTATTCTAACAGTTTGAATACTTAGAGTGGATTGGCCCCACAAGATTATGCCGTACCGTAAATGAGAGTATACGTTTGCAAAATACACGCAGCGAGAAACGTGTTGACTAGCAATGTTGGCTTAAATTCGGAATGCATAGCATATTTTGCATAGTTTGGAATTCAAATTATCAATATGGCAATTCCATTTGAGGTATTATTTGAAGATGCTAAGGTCGTTTTGTGTGCTTTTCTTGGTAAAAAATAATCTAGGACTTACGGGTTAAAGAATTGTTAAACTTTTTCCGGAAAATGTACTTTATGTGCGAAAATCAAGCCAACACCTTAGTCAATTGTGATTCACGTGTATGATGAAGGAATGACATAGACGTACGAAACTCTCATGAAAATTCTTTTCTTACTGCCACGTTCCCGTAAAATTAAAATTTACCTCCACAGAATATCTACACGAAATTTCGTTACTTTTCTATTTATAATTCTAAAATACCGTTTATGTTAAAATATCACACACAAAAATACCGTAGAAACCTAAGAAGTCAGATTATATACAAAAGAGGAATGAATGTTTTTGTAAATATTATGTAAGATAATGTTATAAACATTCAGAAGCGTAAAATGTTTTAGTCTCTGCCTAAAACAGTTCATGAAATATTCATCAAAAGGGTGTGGCTCACTGAACGAAGCAGAGACAGAGTGAACTGGATGAACCTGTCCCTCCACCGGAGGCGATTCAAGGTCTCGGACGAGCATTCGCCTATAAAAGCCCCGGACCATCTCCATTCCGCACAGTGTTCTCTGCAGCAGATCACCGCTCTATTCACCATGCTGAAGCTCGTGAGTATCTGCTCTTACGCTGACTGACTTCTTATACTCTTTGCTGAGTACAAGTATTGACTCTGTTGCTTGTTATTTGTAGGTGCTTGTCGTTCTTGCCATCCTGGCGGCCGTGTCCGCTCAGTACATCTCTCCGTACTACGGTGGCTACTACCGCTCCGGAGCCGTCGCCGCCTACCCCTACAACTACGGCAGCTACGCCTATGGTGCCTATGCTCCCTCTTACTATGGTGGATACTACAAGTAAACGCCTTCATCTGAAACATGACTACACGGTGAGTTTAAGATGTGACGTAAATTTTCCAAAAATAATAAAAAATTAGTATAAAAAGAGTACGCGCTCAGTATCAGCTTTTGGATGGCTATACAAGCAAATGAAAAAACACATTTCTAGGATGAGGTCAAGTAATTTATTTTGTTTGTCAACAGGCACCACGAAAACGGCAACTCTAACTGGCTGACTGACACACACCTCGCACAGGCAAATGGAAACTAAGCTAGCACACATATGTCATCACTTTTCAAATCAATAAATCTATTTAAAATATTTTTGTGTTCTTATATATCTATCCTCTCGGGTCACACGATATCCTTTCCTCCATTCATTTATTTTCTTGTAGAATTGTTAAATTATTTATTTATCCCAAGATGGTTACTTTTGCAACGCAACTAAAGAAAATGTTATATTTCTTAATTCAATATAATTCATGTTGTTGTTTGTTTGAGATATCATCAGTTTTGTATTATTAGCCTTTATCAGATGATATTTTTTCACGAAACAAGATATATCGTTAAGAAATGAAATCGGTATGCAGAATAGTTATTGCATGTCGTCCATGCTAGGCAATGTTGCACTTTTTTTGTCCGGCGAATGATACTGGTAATGACTGCTAATCTGTCAAAAGTTAACTCGGTTAATAAACGCAAAATTGGCGAGACAAGCAATTTTATTTTTATTCTTGAACACCAATAATATTTCACCAATACCATCAATATACACTTTGGTTGTAGATCGGTATGTCATTCATTGTTGTACTCGTACCAAACTACTCTTGTCAGCATCAATGTTGGTGAATTTCGAATAAAAATCAAGATATCGAAAAATAAGTCAAATGAAAACGAATGAAGTAAAACTGAAAAAATATTAACTGCTCCACTATATCTATACTAATAAAAGTTAATTCCATAGAAAATCTGTGGCATAAAAAACGGAAAAAGTAACCGATGAAATTATTAGACATTTTTAAGGACTTTTCCGGAGGGTTATTCTAAGGAAAATGGAAAGTATGGTTAATATTGAATTACATTATCTGAAAAACAATTAAAATTGGCTGCTAATCAGTAGTTGTGCTCGACTGTTGACTGCGAATCTTACTACCGTGAATACAAAGAGTTCATTTGCGTTATGTGAGGCTGATAAACCATTGAACGTACAATCTAAGTGACCGAATTGAAGAAGCAAAATTATATAAAGGCTGTGAAAAACTATAATTTCAAGTACATAACCTAAAAGTAAATTGAAAAACAAACAATTCAGACGTCTTAATATGAGCTTCGTTTATTAAGCATTGTGTGTATAGTGTATTTTCCTTCTGTCTGGATTTTAAAATAATTCGTAATTACGTACATATTAGCATACAATACTGAAAACTATGTAAATGTTGACCGTTGGTTTCCCGTGGTTCCCAACGGTGCTCATTTAATCGGTAGTTGCAGCATACTTAAAATATATTTTACAACTAAATTAAACAATATTAAAGATGCACTAAAGGATACTAAATAATAATAATACGATACAAATCACAAGAAAATAAAATTACAATCATTTTAAGTTCAAAACAGAGATTTCCAAAAATTAAAACTGCAACTATCCGTTCAATGAGAGTGAATACCAGGGCATTGTATGCACAGCCCACGGCCCTACTTAAGCGGAATTTTACAGGCGTACAGGCAACAAAAAGCCTCGCCACACATTTGTACATAAATAATATTTGTAAATAAAGCACCCTATTGAAATTTTAAAAAATAATGTAAATGTTGTAGGTTTTGTTCATCATATTTAATTTTTGAAATTGACAAAAGTAGAGAAATATAGAAACCAACATGTTAATTTCAATTGGGATTTGGATAATATTCGATTAGGGTTATTTTCGATTTGGGTAATATTCGTTTAGATGGAGGTATGTGGTATGTTTTGCTATAATACTGGCTGAATTCCGGGAGTTTCACTGGCGTTATATTTTGAATTTGTGAGTAAATAATCAATCTTGTATTTCCATTGATTAATATCAAAATATTTTTCAATAGTTAAACAATTGTAAAACACACCACTCGTGATATATCAAGCAAAGAACATTAATAGCAATGACCTAACCTAACTTAACATTTCTGCTGTATACCGTACTGTATGAACTTGGTAACACTGCAGCGGTCCGGAGTTACATACAATTCATTCGTCTAGTCGACGCTTATATAGCCGTCAGTGGTTCTCATAAGATCGCTAGTTAGTTGTTCCCAATGTTGCCAAGTAGCACAGCATAACTTGCAAACAATAGTCGGCTATAATTTAGAAAAATGCGTATTCAGGAAAATGAAGAACGACAGTTGTAAATATATATATATATATATATATATATATATATATATATATATATATATATATATATATATATATATATATATATATNCACAACAAATTCTATTCTTTTTAAGTTTTTAAAAATTATTTCGACAATATTTCGAAATCAAATACTACATTATAAAGCACCATTAATAAATCCTCCAACTATATGTGCTGTTCGCTTTTCATTGTCGAAGGTTTTTTTAAAATAGTTATAAAAGAAAATTAAATTTTCTTTTAAATAGTTGTAAAATTATTTATGAAGAAGTTTGGTAAGAATCGGGTGCCAACAGATTCTGGGACAGAAAATGATTATCTCCTAGATATTGTCTCTCAGAAAATCAATAATTGTTCTTTGTGGTAAAAGCAAAAGATTAAGAAAGTGCCTTTCAATTCTTTCGTTTTGGGTAATATTCTTCGTTTTTTGAGTACTACGAACTTAACTCAAAAGTTCATTACAAGTTTCAAAACCCTGTCTAGTTAGGCGAGTTTGGCAGACACTTTCAAAAACTTCAATTTCTAGCACATCCAAACACGTATGCCAAATTTTATGTTGAGACAAACATTTAAGAACTAGTATTCTCTAATATCTAAACACTATTTTAAGTTTAGCTTTACTATTTAATCAAAGCTACAGTTCTCAATTCATTACTTAATTAAATATTTCATGACAAATAGGATGATGTAAGGAACATGATTGGGAAGCTAGAAGAAATAAACTGAAAGCACATATTTTAAATTAAAAGATGTTTATTGATTTGAAAACAGATGGAGAGGATGTGTGCTAGCGTAGCTATTGAATGCCCATTCGGAATGAGAATCAGCCTGTCGGGAAGGGTTGCCGGGAACGAGCCTGAAGACATAGAAGAAGACAAACAATATTAGATTTGTTGCAGTTTATCTTAAAACATAAAATAAGTTTTCCCACTATTATTTTTATACATCATGTCTCTAGTATATATAGGTGATTTCATTGCGTATTGGTTACGAAATCGAAAAATAAAACCCTCACAGCCTGATGCTCCTATTCTACCGAGAGAACAGTTTTGGAATATCCAAATTCTCCGAACTACTGAATATGATATCCAACTCTTTTATTATTCGAAGGTTGTGATGTGATATCCAAAAGTTTGGAGAAGTGCTTTCCTTCCTCTGAATTTGGATCTCACATTCAACCTGTTTTCTCAATGTGGTTCGATAATTTCAGTGCCCTTTTCGTGGTTCAAAAATTTGACATCGGATACGACAATAAGAATATATTACGAAGAGATAACATAACAAAACAATGTTTTTGGAAAATTGTTAATTGTAAAAATACCACGAACGGACTGGTAAAAATATATTACAAATAGCAGCAGCTAAATACGTAACATTTTAATTTCCAGAACACTCACCATAGTTCTTCCGATTCATTAACAAATTTGTTTAAAAATCAAAACCTACTTATCTTTCAAGCACTTCAATGATTCTTTTTAGCAAATATCATTGAAAATATATTTATTCGATGGTCAATCGACTGAGCAAAGAATATAAGATATTATTCTGAGCCTTCACCTAACACTACTTTCACGAGTCTTTCAAGACGCTGAGTATAAGTTTCTAGCGCAGACGTTTGATTTAGAACGACGACAAACAAAATTTATTTTCTTCGAGTTTTGAAAAAAGTATGTCGAATTTGAAACTTACCGTGTAGTCATGTTGTAGATGAAGGTGTTCACTTGTAGTAGTATCCTCCATAGTAAGAGGGAGCATAGGCACCATAGGCGTAGCTGCCGTAGTTGTAGGGGTAGGAGGCGACGGCTCCGGAGCGGTAGTAGCCACCGTAGTACGGAGAGATGTACTGAGCGGACACGGCCGCCAGGATGGCAAGAACGACAAGCACCTACAAATAACAAGCAACAGAGTCAATACTTGTACTCAGCAAAGAGTATAAGAAGTCAGTCAGCGTAAGAGCAGATACTCACGAGCTTCAGCATGGTGAATAGAGCGGTGATCTGCTGCAGAGAACACTGTGCGGAATGGAGATGGTCAGGGTCTTTTATACTGGAGGACCGAGACCTTGGGTCGGTGCCCGCGGTCACCACGCCCCGTCTTCGCTCGATGGAGGAGCTACGCCAAAGAGGTTTTTTACCTCTGCGTTCTCCTCCACCGCCGCCATCTCTAACTCCTTGCTTGGCGTTCCGCAACCTACGATATTAGGTGCCGCTCTTTGTTTCCCGTCATCCATACGTTCTACTCTCTTCTTAAGTTATTTTGTTTATATTTGGGATGGGACGAGTTACATTTTTAAATATATTTTNAATTTTTAAATATATTTTCTCTTATCTAAGACTAGTTCTATGAGACAACGAAGAATTATCCGCGTCTATTTTCTTTCATCCTAAATCATAGAGCGAATTTTGATATCACTGTTAATGAAAATAAAACAAGTTTAATGAGTAATCAAATATTAAGTTTTCATGATATGAATATACTATGATATATACAGGATAGGTCGTAATAAATATTTGAAAAACACAAGAAATTTTAAAACTTCTCAAAATATGGAGACGATACATGAGTTAGTCATTTAATTTTTGTGATCTATTCCTGAGAATTTCTAGATAAATTTATGTTTATTAGGTAAGAAAAATCTTTTAGAGCATTTTATCCAACAATTATTTCTGATTAATTTTATTTTCATTTTCAAACGTGTATACTCCGACATGCGAAAATGAATGGATTTGTGGACCATGGATTTCGTACCTCTCACGTACGTTATTCCTGTGTCCACTAATTGTCGAACCCTCTATTATTATTAACTCATAAAACAACTCGTCCAAGCACCGCCACTTCGCTACCGCCTCCATCCGTTGGCTGCGCCATCTGCTCTGGTCTTGACCTTGGCCGCCGTAGCGAAGCGGGAGGTCGCGGCTGGACGCTCTGCAAAGGTTGTCGTCGTAATTTCAAATTGTAACTGACGCCATGCTGGCTTCCCTTCGACACAATTACACCACTAAAAGAATTTCAATGTGAAGCAAATTCATCCTGGCTGGGGTTTTTCTCCGGTTTTTCTCCGGGTAGTGGTGGATTATCCATGGGGGGAATGTCATTATTTTGTTATTAATCTCGAATTTTCCTGCGCATATTATCTACGATTAATATTGGAATAATAAATGGATGGATGAAATGATTTCTTTTATAAATACTTAATCCACCACTGGCCATGGACCCTTAATCGGATTTGATGGGACAGAATGATGCCTTGCTTGTTTCCGGAGAATAACTTAGTTTACTATCCCAACTACTTTTTTGACAATAAAATTTATTTTATATTTTTTTATTTCCTGTCGTATATTTTGTTAGTTTTTTTTTGTAATTTTGGTCGACAATTCACAAAAGAAAATAATCTTACGCATATATTCCCCATATCCTTATTATTGACATTTATTTATGTTTTTTAAATATTTTTCTTTCACACGTTTTTTTTATTTTTGCTGAGGTCATTTCTTGTCCTACTCCTTAGAATTATGAATTGTTTTTTTTATTGATGTTTTTTTTCCTAGTATGGAATTTTACTTCTGTCATCACCATTTCTTTGTTTTTCCTTTTCATCAATCTATTTTTAATCGTGTAATGTTGATTAAATTATCTGGTATTTTATGACATTTTTGTCATTACCGAATTCGACAATTCTTATGGATGTAATAAAAGTGAAAGTGAATGTGTTATCAGTGTTTTATCATACGGAAACTTATAAATTTCTAAACTAATGTTGATGAAATTCGGCAAATAGGTAGCTTTATACTCGAAGACTTCCACTCAGCAAACTACGTAGTCATAAATTGAACATTTCGTTTTAATTTATTATTTTTATAGTAATTTAAGAAAAAGAAAACAATACAGAAATGTATACATACTCGACAGCGTGTTATCGCTTCATATTTCTTTTCTCAGAAGTCGTGAGGATTAGCACTGTGGATTAAAATTGCACAAGTTCTGATAACGGATAAAGAGAGAAGAAATATGATAATAAGTAATCTGGAGATTTTGCCTCATGTTTATTTGTGGCTAGCATTTTAAATTTTAGTACTTGGCATCCAGTAAGTAGATCCATACATTTGCGAGGAATGGCCCTATGCGAGGAATATACGTGAAGCCAAGAATGCATTGACGACCGCTACAACTGCTAAATAAGTGCGAACAATTCTGCAAAATGTATTGAAACATATCGATGAAGCAAGAATAAATGAATAAAAGTAACTAAATGTATACGATAAAAGCAGTAGTTACTGAGCTACCATGAAATATTGGTTTACAACACTAATTGTTCTTTTGTATCATTCTGATAGGTACACAAATGACTATCTGACAAGAAACACTGTAGATGAGACAACCCTGATAAACCCCTAGAGACGAGATGATAAGGGGAAGACCTGTAAAATAATGGCAAATGGTAGAACAATCGAATTTGTGCTCTTTTGACAAATAAATGATCGAATTCTAATAATAAAAAGCATGAAATAATTTAAACGTTAAAAAATTTAAATCAAGCTTTTGTACTTCACTAAAAAGTAATAAATAATGTTTAGTAAAATTGAAAATTAAATAAATTGATCGGATAATTTGATTAAAAAACAAAATCAGAAAATTTTAAAAGCTTGAGGCTTTGTATCAGCAATCTTAATATAGTATTCGTAATTATGACGCTTGACGCCTCTTGTTTAAAAAACACTTATATTTACTGAACCTATTATAAAAAAACTTGCTTTGAAAAAAGTTTTTTATTTTTATTTTCTTACTGTACAAACTAATTAAAATTTCATGTCGGTTTTTGTTGCTTATGTAAATATCTGAAAACGAGTTTCTGGAAACAATGGAGTATAAAAATAATAATAATAGTAAATTTACTGTCAAAAAAGCAGTTACAAACTGCGTATGATCACGTGGAGGACAATAAACTAATTTACTCTCCGGAAGCAAGCAATGCGCATATTTTCCCCTGAACTTGCGCATGTTTTTCCCGCGGAGAAGATGTATGACAACTACGGCCATAATTATGAAATTATGATCTGGAAATAATAGAAACCATGTTACGAAGGCAACATAGAGAAATTCCTTTTGCCTGTATATCCATGGCAACAACAACTCACATACTTCAAGAATTAAAAAAATATTAAAGGTTAAATTTCATCAATATTTCAGTTTTTTTCATCGAATGCCTCCAGACGGCTGCGATATCTCGAGTGATGATTGCACCCAGTATCTTACATACATTCAGTATTTTACGAGTTTTAATTCTGTGTCTCCTTGTAGAAGTTCAAGGTGTGCTTCTGAGCTTGTCCTGCAAGTTCAGTTTTGCCAGCTGCCTCCAGGACTGGTTGGCGGCGTTTTGAAGTTCCTCGCAAACTGCGTGTTTTACGCGATGTTGAGTTTTTTGCAGTTAATGTAACCATTCGTCCAAGAAGGAATTGCCTTTTCATGTAACAATGCTCCGAAACATTTCTTGCAACGAGAGGCGGTTACTTTCAAAGAAAAGGAGGATACCGTGTTAAATAAGAAGTACACTGAGTTAACAACAGGGTAAAAAATGCAATAATTCAATGAAAAGTCTGATTTTTCTTTTTGTCTTATATTTCTTAAAACTCGNTAATTCAATGAAAAGTCTGATTTTTCTTTTTGTCTTATATTTCTTAAAACTCGGTTCTAGAAGTTTAAAATTATTTTACCCTTCTACATGACTCAAATGTACATGAAATTCTATTTCTTCACCTCTTTTGTGAGATTTGGAACACTAAGTATTAAATTGAACCGACACATGTTCCAATTTAAAAAATACTCTTATTCTCATGCGGTTGGTTATAAAAAAATAAGAAAATGTTGGTAAGCAATTCTATCTTAAAAATTATGTACTTCTATCTTAAAATAATGAGTTTCACAATTTTTCTTTTACAAGAGGCTACCCAATAACGTTTACCCACACGCAATACTCGCGCCTTTCGTCTTTTTGAGAGATTTAAAATTTTTCCATTTCAATCTCTTTACGTAAAGACGAGTGTCTATCTGACCTTCTATGTATTTTTTATAAAAATGTATAGTTTCTACCGATCACAACAAAATTTCGTTTACTTGACTTTGAGAATCATCATATGAGATTTCGATAAAGAAGTTACTTAAGGAAATATTACACACTTGATGTTCAAAATTAGAGCAAATTACTGTTAACTTCTAACTTGGAATAAAACTTCCCTCATAATAGTAAGAGTAAATACCAAAATGTTTGCACGACGTTTTCCCCAAACGAGCTCGTAGTATAATAAAAATTCAAAATTTACTCTGGAGCAAACGGTGTTGTCGGTGTACAAATGAAAAATCTATGACTAAGCAGTTAGAATAATAATTTATAGAAGGGTTAATAATCGAAAGTTTCCATTCCATAGTCCAAACAGTGAGCACGGAAAGTAAAAACCAAAGATCGAATTGCGACCCTTGTGGTCAACCCAGTTAATAGCATCGTCCGTTCGGTTGAGTTGCGGTAATAAGATGTTTCGCATAAGCGTTGAGAGCTGGAGGCACGGCGTGGCGCGGCCTTTCGGCGGTTGAGACCACGCCCAGCACCTCGTCGGCGCGGCGGTCCGGTTTGGGCAGGACCTCGCTCACACACATACACACATTCCCTCCCTCCCCCACCCTTCACACACGATCAACGCACCGTCAACTGACTCCTACGTCGATACTGCGACAATAAGCAGGTGTTTCATTCTCACGATGACTTCACACTGCGAAATAAGATCCGGGAAGCTCATTCTTGGAGATCCGGTTAAACAGGAAATTCAGTTTGAACCGTTATTTTTTCTTAATTCTATCTCCTCCTCAGAAATTTTTCAGAATTCGGGCGTTTTCGATCTAGTATTTTTTATTTTCACAAGCTCGGTAATGTTATTAAAATGTCGCAATGTATCAAATTTCAACCCAATTTATATAATCAGATTTTTATATTCAAGATTTTGCTGTATAGCTTTAAATATAAAAAAGTGAAGTTGGAATGTACATACCGTAAAATTCAATGATATTCACTAACTATACTATTCACAGAATTCAATAGGAAATTGGTTTTTTATTTCTTAGTCAATTAAAATTACATGTATTCCACGTAATATATCTACCTCGCTCATCGTCTTTGTGTAATCTCACCACCTATGTGCTTTCTTTGCATTCTTGTTTTGTAAATGTTTTAGTAAATTAATTTTTATAAAACATATAACAAAATTTCTTTGTACGGTACATTGTTGTATTGTTTATTTCCCATAATATCCGGTTCATCCTTATTTTCGATTAACTGAATCATTGTCGAGTTCAGTTAATCCGGATGAAAGAGTAATTTTGTCCTCCATTACTTTGAGCTGTCGTTAAATGGTCAACAACGTATGCTTCAATTTGGCAAAGGTTCAGGACAGCGACCACACCCTGACAGCATTCCAGTGGACACGAACAACAACACACCACCTTCCTCCTCACAAACCGCTTCCAAAATAAAGCGAATGAGGAAAACCGAAGGAAATGAGATAAAATAGTCACAGACGAAGAAACTAATAATAGCCTCACATTAAATAAACAACGAAAGACTTACGAACTTTTATTGACGAACAAAATATATTTTGTGATAAGAACTCACAACGTTTCGATTTCGTTTTAAGTCGTCGTCAGGTGATCAAATAATAACAATTTATAACAAGAAACGTAATAAAAGAACAATAGAAATTCAGTTTTCAACATAATTCAATAAAAAATATATCCACATCAACTGGTCTTGTGGCACAAATTCTACTATAATCGTTGTGTTGTTATGGTTCTTGTTGCAATTTGTTGTTATTTAAATCACCTGACGACGATTAAAACAAAGTCGAAATGTTGTGAGTTCTAATCACAAATATAAAAAACTGTTCGTCCATAAAAGGTCTTAAGTCTTTCATTGTTTATTTAATTAGATTTTATATAATGGACGTCAATTGTAATAGACTCACATTACCTAAATGGTGGACAACCTTTTTCCGACATTTATGGTTATGGATTCAAGAGAGTTACGCAACATAGTCATGATGTGAGGCACCCTTGGTACGTGAGCGTGAAATCTTAGCACATTGATTTTAAAACATCAAACCTCAATTAAATATTAACGTCAGTTCCAGTCCCCAATCCCAGAACATGATATAAGATTTCCAGCATTCATCCAATTATACCTTTAATTTCAATTTATTATTACTATTTTATTTGACGGCCAATGAAATCATTTAAGAATTTTCTAAAAGTTTTTTTTTTCAAGTAACACAGAAAGTTAAACTAAATTTGATTTTTTAAATTATTTATATTATTTACATTAAATTCGTTTTAAAATAGCATCTTAGTTTTTTAAGTTTAAAACCTACAAAATTTTATTTGCATGTTGGTCAAATTTGAAATTATTTGTTCTGTTTTTTTTTTGAATGATTGATTTACCATGATTTTTATGAGAAAGTTAAATCACAGTTTAGAAAGGAGAATAAAGCTGTAAGCCACATAGTAGGATTTCGAAACATCATGAAATTTATGGAATAAAATATTGGCTTAAAATAAATTTATTTTTGTTTAAGTTTTATATCATGTGCAGCTATGTTCAACTAATAAACTTCATTATTAGAATTTTTGTTGATATTTTTATATAATAATAAATAAATATGTCTTAATAAAATAATTTTCATTTAGTACTGTTTTCCTAAACTTGGCGATACAGGAAGAAAATAATAAATCGGTTAGCTGAAAGTAATGAAACCAACTTTGAAAATTTTAATACAAGAAACTTAGCTTTGATTGGAACTATATTTTGAATTTTTTTAAATAACCGTCTTTATCCACCGAAGCAATGCGAATTCCTATTCAATACGAATTTCCCATTTAATTAATAATTTTATACGAATTCCCTATCCTGCTCCGAATTTTTCTCCGGCTTTCCTTCGGGTAGAGGCGGATTTATGTTATGCAGACCCACTAGACTCTTGCATCTTTTGAAATAATAAATCTCGAAATCAATGTTATTTAGAAGCTACGATTTATCAACGATACTTTCCGAATAATCTATAGTTTGATAATAATACTTTTTTATGTCTTATTAAATACAATATTTGTTGCTATTATGTTCATATTATATCACGTAGCGATCTATTTGTATTGCTAGGAGTATGTTGAAATGTTAAATCCGCCTCCGTCTTGGACCCTTGATCGGAATTGATGGGATGATCCCTTGCTTGCTTCCGGAGAGTAAATTAGTGTATTTTCCTCCACGTGGTCATACGCAGTTTGTATCTGTTTATTTGACAATAAAGTGTATTAATAGCTTCTTTAATTATAAGCGTTCTGTACATTTATTTCGTAAGCATTAATAAAAAGTAACATAAATTCAGTTCCCACATATTTATGTAAAATAAATAAAATTACCTTCGCTAGCCATTTGGACCCTAGCTATTATTTCGTATGAGAACAATTTTAAAGCTTCTATACAAAAAATCATCATTCAAAAATGTGTTCTACAAACGAAAATTGTATATTTTTAAAAAATATTAAATAGGAAAAACAATGTAAAAGAGATTCCCTTACAAAATATAAAAAATAATTACAATCAAAATCACGATGGTCGAATAATGAATTTTCAAAACAAACAAAAATTGCAACGAAAACTAAAAAAAACACACTTTGCTGTTATATCGATAAGAAAAAACGTCCTGCCGTGATAAAAATATGCGCGCCCAATTAATCCACGTACAATTAGATATGCTACATTTAGGTATACCTAGCTTTCATATGTGTTTTAGGGGTCACTTTTCTATTTCAATTCGAGTAGCTATAATTGTTATTCCGATATTAGTGTATCGTATTTGAACGAGCAATAGTAAAATTGTCTTTTGTCAACGAATATATACTATTAATAAAACATAAATTTTTGATCTTTGTATAATTGGACTCAAGAACATCACTTCTGCAGAAATACGAAGGAAATTGACACTACTCAAATAAACGATACTACATACATTCTCAGTCAATAAAAATTGATGACACTTAGCGAAAAACTATAGATACTAATTGAGAACCTATTTACAAATCTATTCAGAAAACACTCATGAAAGGTAGATATGTTAAATTTCAGTGTGTTTTGTTTTGCATAGACATATTAGGAGCATAATGTTTTTTCTTGATTGACTGATTATATATTGTAGAGGTAAAACGATAGGTACAGTTTTTTCAAAGGTTTTGAGTGAAGCGCACTCTTTATAAATGGTAACTACTAAAAAAGTATGTATGTAGTAAGTAGCAAACCGTATCGAAACGTAAGCGTAGTCGGAACATCAGTGACCTAGTGGTAGCATCTTCGCTACCTCGATTCCGTTGAGCGGGAGAGCATGGGTTCAAATCCTGCTCGGCCGAACTTCGTGAGTTTTCAGCTGGGGTTTCCCTCACCTACTCCAGTCA
>NNCF01129736.1:113040-125849 GCA_002313205.1 Laupala kohalensis
CACCTAACAAGGAAATTTCTTAGTCTCGACTAAGACCAAATTTTACTTCCGGCTTTGGCGTTTAAGCCCCCGCCCCAACTACGTGTTCGAACAGGGAAAAAAGTGCACAACAAAATAATAATAATAACCAGACAAAGAATAAGAAAATTGCTAGTAACGTAAGAGAGTTTGGAAAAAAGAGTTTTTTTTTAAGGTTAAACGATTTCAGTAATCGTTTATGTAGACAGTAAGTAACCGGTCTGTAAACATACGCTTATTTTGTCATGTAATAGAAACAGAACAGCTCGACTCGGAGTCCACACAAGGGGTGACGCTTCCCTGCACGTCGACCTTGGAGATGGCGTGACTCCCTGCTTCTTTGTAAGGATCGTCTGTTGCCAGGCACGACCCTCATCTCCATCCGATG
The DNA here is from genome assembly GCA_002313205.1 of Laupala kohalensis. Classification (NCBI taxonomy): domain Eukaryota; kingdom Metazoa; phylum Arthropoda; class Insecta; order Orthoptera; family Trigonidiidae; genus Laupala; species Laupala kohalensis. Next base: position 113,447 of record NNCF01129736.1, read on the forward strand.
GAGGCAGATCCGGAGGCGAATGCAGCCGCAGGCGTCGAGGGAAACGCAGGGCCCTTCCCGGCGAAGCCAGAAAAACTGGATACTCATTAGTAGAAGTGTACGAAGTGCCAAATTTGTGAACACAACGTTATTTTAAAAGAAGTATCTGTATTACGCATTTTATTTCTTCATTTTTCAAACTTAGTGGAAGATATTACAAGCTGGGAACACTTTGTAATACAAAATGAAAGTTACTTCTTAATACACCCTGGTCCGGGTTTTTCTCCGGTTTTCCAACGCGTAGAGGCGGATTCTTTTATGAATATTCGCTAGGATCTTGCCTAGGGGTGGCATCTATTGGAATAATTATTCGCGAATTTAGTGTTATTTAATAGTTACGATTTATCAACAATACTTTCCGTATGATTTATAGTTTCATAATAGTTCGTACTTGTGAAATGACGTTTTTGTGTTGTTAAATACAATATTTGTTGCTATTATGTTAATACTATAACACGTGTCGAAGTATTTTTATCGTTAGGAGTATGTTGAAATGTTAGATCCGCCCCCTCACTAAGTCATCCCGGGTTCGATTCCCGGAGGGAGCAAGAGAGAATTTGTAGCTCTTTGTATCCATGTCCCAGTTTGATTAGCTGGGATTTACAAAGAGACCGACCTCTGCGACTAACAACCGCAGTTGTAATCGGATGCAGTGGTCGTCTTTCGTGGTCCTTAGCTGGCCTGATCGATATATATGTATGTATGTATGTATGTAGTGTGAAATCACTCTAGTCCGTTATCAAGGAGTATCTGTTTTCACATGAAATAGATGACAGTGATAAAAATCCCTCCAAGAGAAGAAAAGTTAAGCACCGGTGACTTCTATAGAAATTAAAAAAGGAAAGCAAGTTTTTGAGTAGCGTTAAAAATATCTTTAAAATATTCTAAAACTAATTTATTATCGGTTTTTTTCATAGGAGACGCACTATTTCAACCGAATATTCTATTCTGTACGTATAGAGTAAATGGTGGGTGAGTTTTTTTTGAAAAACTAAAATGTATAAACATTTATTTTTGCATCCAATTATTCAAATTTTTGATATTCAAGAGTTTTAATTCCTTTTCAGCAGAACTACCTTACGAGTATTTGGTATTTAAAAGGAATACGGATAATTAAGAATCTACTAACACTTCACTGCGGTTAGTATTACCGTTGAACTGCATCGATATATTTCAAGCAGCGTTCGTGCTTCAATCGTGCGTTGAAGTCTCCTATTCCACTCGAAATTCATGACATCGATGCAATGCGGGCTGCTTGTTCGCAGCGGCACCAGGCGACTCTCATTGCCAGTAAGACTGATGAAGCGAAGCCCAAGCAATCATTCAGAAATAATTCTACTGAAAACTAACACTATTTGCATGTTATTTATTTTTAATGTATTTTAATATACCTCTCACAATTTTATTACTTTTAGTTACTTCCTTTCTACACGATTGAGAAGGATTGACGTTTTTCTTAACTTACCGCCAACTCATAGGATATTTCTTTGCTTCAGCACCAACAAAATCCCTAAATACTTTTTCCTGTAAATATCTTTTTACTTCAAAACTATGTAATTTGTGCGAATTGAGGTAATAAGAGAATTTTTATTCGTAAAAATATTATAAATTGAAGCTCGCTAAGATTGAAAATGGGTTTTATCTACGGAAATATCTCTGAAGTACTAGTATGCTTCAAAATTTGGCATTACGTAATAGTCTAAAAGTGTGCAAGAGCTGTAAAGATTTTTAAAAAATATTGATCCAATCTTAGGGTATTAAGTCAGTACAATCATCTATTGTTTCGATAGAAGTTGAAACTTGTTAGGTTTCACTGACCAGCACCTCTCAACACACGGATTCAGATGCAAAAACTAGTCGATAATTTTCTCTCGATGATAGATACAGGTTTGATTTACGAACCTGAAATGCACTTTTCATCTCATTTATTTTTATCTATGTAATGCTACTTCGTGTTGCCGAAGGGTTCGTGGAAATGGCTGCTCAGGACAATCGAAACGAGAGCAAGAAATGTGACGCTGCACGCATTTGTATTCATGCGTCGATTCCTCCGGTGAGACACAAGCAAGCAGACCTTGGGCGGGACCTCTCTGCCAGGAGGAGTGCGGATGAAGAAGAATAGGAGACGCAATGGAAGAACAAGAGGAAAGGACACTTCGTGATTCTCACGAGACTTGTTTGCGAACACCTTTTCTCACGAAGAGAACGAAATTCAATTCAATATCGAAATATTTCTTCATAAAAAGAAACTCACTTCTTTGACCTGTTGAGAAAGATTTGAAGCTATGATCACATACTATTACAAGAGTAATAGTTATTTGCTTTTGTGTATATTTCTAGATATTTTCTCGAGAATGACCTCAACAAATTTAGAAAAACATTCGGTTTACATTGGACTCATTGAGATGATCGTTGAAGTAGATTTANTAGAAAAACATTCGGTTTACATTGGACTCATTGAGATGATCGTTGAAGTAGATTTACATACAAGTAAAAGAGATGAACAAAATAATACGGAAAAATTCCTACATCGTTCAATGAGCTTTTGGTACTTTTGGGTTTCCAAGAAAAGTCCATTTTTTTATAATGAGTAGATTCTTTATAATACGTAATGTATTTTACCATAAAGTTTTCGTTTTAATGTCCTGATAAGCATGTTTTTTTTAAATTGAAATCAGAATACGACGAATAGTTTAACGTATATGTGCCAATTTCATCAATTTGATTTAATGCATTACTCCCTCTATTACGCTTATCCTCAACTGGCTTTTTTTCGAACTCAGTCTATTTATTATAATTAGTAGATTCTTTATAATATGTAATGTATTTTACCATAAATTCTTTTGTTGAAATGGCCTGTAAGCATGTTTTTTTCTTAATTTAAAATCAGAATAAGTATGAGAAATTCCGCATTACGCTCTTGCTCTCAACTGTTGCCTGGCTGACGACGCTGTTCTGCCAATTCTCCACCACCCCCGTGTCCTTGGGCGCGGTCGCTGCGAAGCGTCGCCTCGTCGTCCGAAGAGCAAAAGAAACGAAACGCGCCCCGCGCCCAGGGCATTGAGGTGGACGCAGTGCGTGCCACGCCCGTCGCCCATCGCCCTTAGCTTTCCATCACCCCTCCCTACTCCCACCACCGCCCACCCACCCACCGCGCCCGGCTGAACGACCTTCGCACGTGCGTTAGCAACGAATCGCCGCAGCCAGGAGGCAGCCGCCGCCGACCAAACACTGCGTCGTACCGCACACACGCGCGCGCGAAATGGTTAGCATGCTTGCTTGCCACTGAGTCACTCCGGATTCAATTCCCGGCGGGGCCAGAAAAATAATTACTAACTATTACTAACCACTCCAACTAATCTCTCCACGTGGGCCAAGTTGTTGGTGAACCCAGCTAACCGGCCCACCTACTAACAATAGCCCTACCACCCAACTCCTAGCTCCTATCGCCACATGTAGATAAACTTCAATTCCTACATTTCCCATTCCAAATATTACAATGAAAAATCAATAGTTGTACCTCATACACACGAAATGGCACTCGCGTTGGTCTCATGAGATCTTTGTCCAGGGGAACAGACACGTTGGCTTGTCTTTGTCACCTTTTCCTAAGACTGAAACAAAATTATCAGTTTAAGGTTCTGGAGAGGAGGTCAGTTGAAATAATACCATTTATGTTTGTGCCAACGCTTCGAACTACATCAGCTCTTCTTTAGGGGTCAAGAAAATGAATAACACAGTACAGTTTGGAGAAGAGAAAAAATACAAATATGATATATAAATAATACATTGTGCATATTATGTTGTATCATTAGAAGAATTAAAAATACAGTTTAATAAAGTTAATCTTGATACAAATATTGAATGGTCTGGATCAAGTAAACACCAAAAAATATAAAATATGAAAATGTACTAAATAATGTAATTTCAATTCAATGATGGTAAAAATTTACATATAGAATCCAATAGCAAAAACCGACTCATCAAGGAAATGATTTATATTACGAAATCAAAAAAGTTGCGCAACTGAAAAACAGATTCTGATGGGCTGAGTAATGTATTTGTGATATATATATATATATATATATATATATATATATATATATATATATATATATATATATATATATATATATATATATATATATATATATATNGACAGACAAAATTAAAGTTAAATCAGTAAAATATTGAAGCTCAAAGAAAATTGAAAAGCGTAATATAAAATTCCTTTAAGTAAGAAACTAGAGGTGCAAAACCATTCCACATACTTTCTCATATTCGTTTCTTCGTCTGTAGCATAGAATAAGGAGAAAATCTATTGTGTCCTCATAAATAAAAGGGTCATTTCTGGCGTGGTCCTCTATATTTTGATCCTATTCCAGTTTTTGATCCTATTCCTTTGATCCTATGCATGCTCAAAGTCGCTAGATCAACTTATTACTGTGTTTTATTTGAAATTTGAAAGTAAAATAAATATTCAGAGTATTATTTCAAAACATACAGCGACATATCAGTCCTATAAATATCGTAAAAGTTTTATGTAAATGTTATTTCGTTGTAGACAGAAATTGATGTACTTTCGTAACTACAGTGCGTTTGCTGCCTTCCCATGTATTCTATTTTTATCATATCTTTCATTTCAGTTTACGAAAAGTGCATTCTTCGCCAGCTTGGTTCATTTACATTGCTAAGTATTATTCAAGCTACTTGTAACAGTAAACTAATGTGTAAGTGTAGCAAGCAGAAATTATTTTACTGTGTCTATACCAAACTTTCAAGCGAAATACCGCTAATGCGGATGTAATGTATACTAATTGTATTTTATGAACAGAATATTTACAATAAATTGTTGGAGCCACTTTTGAGAAACATCCAAAAGTCTACTTTGACCTTTATGTGAAGTTCCCTTTGTTTTAAAGTAAAAATAAAATTAAGAGCACGTGCATCGACGACAAGTAATTTCTACCGTGAATATAAAATGCTAATTAAATTGATTCATCCATTTACTCAGAATCGCCGCGCACAGACGGACGGACTTTATGCCAAAAACCACTTTTTGAGAATCAGGGATCGTCAAAACGGATATTTCCGTCAAAATCTAGCTTTCGAATTTTTTTCACGAATACAATACTTTCTATATACCAAGTATATGGGAAAGTAAAAACATCCGAGTGTAAAAACATGTGTATGGAATGAATATAGACATTATAAGTTAAGGCAATAAAAGGTTATGAAATGGTTAATAGTATAATTTAGTAAACAGTTAAAATTATCTACCGTATAAAAGTTTCTGTCCGGAGAAGTAACTAAGGAGTCCCTCTACCGCTTCTATAACGTCTGAAACGACCCGACGGAATTCACAAGTGAAGTGAAATCTCTCATTATTTATTTAACACGCTGTTTAACTTATTTGTTTTTTTTTCTTGAAAATGGAACGAATTACGAATGAACAGAAGAATAAAAACAACATCAAAATGTTTGGAAAGGGACTTCGTTTACTTTTGTAGGTCTCACTCTTCTTTAATCCCTCATACTGTTTTAAAGTAAACATTAAATGATGTTAACATTTTATTTTCTCAGTTATTACCGAAACATGAACAACTACACAACGTACATTACGAGAAGTAAAGAATTTCGTCATTCGGTCATTATTTATTGATGCAAAAGGCCTTGGATGAATTACTTTAATTTGCATCTTCAGTGCTACAAAAAAATTTTTCAAAAGAAACATAAATTGAAACATTCTAAAAGTAATCTACCCTCTTCTTCTTTGAAAAGTCAATAATTTTCAATATAATATGAAATATAATAAACAATGTGACAACGGTACGTTCAGCCACCGCTTGCCAAAGGACTCAGGTATGTCAGCTTTCTTATTTCCTGCTATTGTTTCTTATTATATTGAAAATTATTAACTTTTCAAAGGGGTAGATTATTATTGAAATGTTTCAATTTATTTTTATTTTGTAAAAAAAAAATTTAGCACTGAAGATGGCCGTCATGCGGCCGAAAAGGTTTTCTGCATCAATAAATAATGACAGAATGACGAAATCTTTTACTTCTTGTAACGTACATCGATCTGTCAACATCAGACTAATTCCTCCAACTATACAAAGATATTCCGGAGAAGTACTTACGATATTTTGTCTAATATTTTCTTTTCACGTTCGCTGTTGAGAAATCAGGAAATTTAATGCTGACTGAACAAAATATTTCATTCTGTTGGATGACAACGTAATACTCAAAATTTATATAAATGTAATCTACATGACTACACGAAAACACTTTCTCCATCGTAATCATACATTAAACTCCTTTACTCTTAAATTTTTTGTATCTTTTTGTTGTGTAATAGATATATTTTATACCTGTAGTACAGTTTTTCTGTACATTTCTAGATTAAAATTGCTTTATTAGGACACCGCCTATTTTGAAATTTTATACGCCATGAAAAATTTCTTTAACACCCCATTTGTATGTTAATATATCTTTTCTACATCATCCTTCCTTTTATTTCAAAAATATTTAGTTTTCCAAAAACATGGAAAACCTTGCCGATTCCTAGTATTTTCCTTACATCTCCGTAAGTATCGCTTATATAGCAAAATAATTAGTCAGATGACTCTTATAAAAATAATCTATCACCTTTACTTGCAACATTTTTATGGAAGGTGAACCTTTTCGGAGAAATATAATATCGAATTCAAAATTGTTTTTCTCGGTGCGAGCAAAAAGGATTAAAATATAACACCGATATAAAATAGTTATACCGTTATATTTTTTTAATTATTAATCGACCATTTACAAACGTTTATTTCGATACTCATATATTTGTATTTACAAATATTTTCACATCGTTTTGACACTTATGTGGACCATCATCAGGCATTGTAACGTCAAATACCACGTGACCAAACATGGCGGAGGAAAGCTTTTTAGAACACTAGATCTACTTATGAAAATTCATGCCACACACATTTTTAAAATGGATGAAATTACGGTTATTTTTAGATTGACGTCATGTTGCTATGTAATAATTGGAAGTATCATATACAAACAAATTTACATTGCCTTAAATCTATGTAGATGTGATTATAACAAATTCTGTTTAATTGCAATTTGTAACAGTATATGTAAACAAATAATTTAATTAAACCCTGTATTTCCAACTTATTATTATTATCATAAAATACAAAAGACGTGTGCTGGTATACAATGTTGTTAATTTATTAGATATTAGCTTCCATGTAACAGTCCCAATTTCTTAAGGGAATAATGTTAATTACCTTTCTGTTGCATTGCTTAATGTAGTAGCATAAGTAGAATGGAATCAAAAAAATATCTGAAATCAGGGTAAATAAATAGAGTAACATGTATTTATTGTGATTTCAACTTGAAAAACATACCTCACCGGCCATTTAAATGACATAAGAGAAATTATAAATGATGGTGTAATTTATTGCGTCTTATGGAGAAAAAACATATTTTCAAAAATTGACCAACTTTTAAATCTCGAAAGGGATGGAAGTTTACTTTGATTTGTAGTAAATTTTCCATAGAATTTTTTACATCACTTTTATCTATAAGTCCTGAACATTTGAAATAGATATTTACTTTTTCTGAGCTGAGATGCATAAAACACGAAACCGTTGTGCTCGGCCGCCATGTTTTTACTTAGTGCTCTTATACATTTCAAACGAGTCAAGCGAGTTCCTGAATATTTTTTGTAGTATATTATTACCTGATAGATACAATATAATGTTTTTTCATCATTATAATTCATATTGTTGTGTTTTAAAACAATCTGAATAATAGTAAAGAAGACAATTACAGATATCAGTGATTTGACTGACTTGGAGTGCTGGTCCTGCCTTAAATGTATAAAGTAATAAAAGTTTTGATCGGGATGCTATTAGCCATTATGATGAATTATGAAATTTAGGCAATGTATTTATTAACTTGGTCGACGTTTTGACAGCGAACGCTGTCTTCCTTAGGACTTGGTTGATCATCAACAAAATTCCATTTTCTAAGTACTCCATCACCATTTGCAACAACAACAACAAAAACACCAACTATCATTTTATCACTCTACAAAAACACTACGTCGGCTCAGTTAATAGAATTATTGTCTGAACGCAAGAATTTAATGTTATAATTAATCATAATGGCTAATAGCATACCGATAATAACTTTTATTACTTTTTACATTTAAGCAATGCAACAGAAAGGTAATTAACATTATTCCCTTAAGAAATTGGGACTGTTACATGGAAGCTAATATCTAATAAATTAACAACATTGTATACCAGCACACGTCTTTTGTATTTTATGATAATAATAATAAGTTGGAAATACAGGGTTTAATTAAATTATTTGTTTACATATAGTGTTACAAATCGCAATTAAACAGAATTTGTTATAATCACATCTTCATAGATTTAAGGCAATGTATATTTGTTTGTATATGATACTTCCAATTATTACATAGTAACATGACGTCAATCTAAAAATAACCGTAATTTCATCCATTTTAAAAATGTGTGTGGCATGAATTTTCATAAGTAGATCTAGTGTTCTAAAAAGCTTTCTTCCGCCGTGTTTGGTCTCAGTTTTACAATAAAGCTATGTTCATATCAAACCACAAACGCATCCATGTTGAGAAAATAATTTATGGGAATAGTTTCACGAAGAATGCACAAAGTTTTTTTCAAATGGTTTACCTTGAAACTAAAAAGAGAAAAGTTTGAAGAATTTTACTTCTCTAGAAGTATGTTGAAAACTTGCTCCAGCATGGCAACAGACATGTTTAAGCCCAGCTTCAAAAAAAATAGTAATGCTGTGTTTCTATTGGTTCAGGGAAGGAATGTGAAGAAACAAACATATGACGTAATAATACTAAACTACATGATTTTATCACAATTTGTTGAGCGAATCTTTCCATATTTATATTAAAAATGACTACTATAATTTTACTTTAATTAGTTAACTTTTAAATTTTCTTTTAGTCTAAATAACCTTGAATGGTTCAAGGTGAATCAAGGTTAACATGGCGGCCATTGCGAAATTATACTTTGTTAGTTTTTGACTGTTAAACGTAAGCATTTTAGTAAAATTTAGTAACGTTTTCATACTTAAGGAGTACAAATTTTTTATAAATAACTTACTCAATACTTTTTTGTTCTCTCTCATGAAAGTATAAAGAAAAATGGAATTCTAAATATTAGTATTTGAAGATGGCGGAATTTTGTTTCTGTGGGCTGGACGAACTGTGCAATAAGGCACTATATATACTTGCAATAGGCACTTATGTTGTTCTCATACATATATATTAACGGGAATAATTGAACTTTTTTATTAAAAATTTATTGTATAAAATAATATCTTCATGATTCATGAAATAGAGTAGTTCTGGTTCGATTGAAAGTCGGAGGAAGATCATAATTTTATATCAGACTTCATTATTAATTCACATTACATAGGATGAGATGTAAAATCGTTACAAGAAATAGTTTTATCGGAAAGGTTTTATAACAAATCATGTGAAGTCATCATTCTATATTTAGAGATTTTATTAGTTCTTTAGACTCATGGGAGTTGAAAAATTAGGCGTATTTAGATGTTTTCAGTTTGGTTGAAAATACATGAAGAAAGCAATAAGTAATTTTCAAATTAGTGTTGGAAAAAGAATAAAAGATATAAATTAGATGATTTAAAAGTTAAGCAGCTTGAGGTATTCAGGAGGTAATCCCCGTTTTATTTTCACTATACTATCAAACGTTCATCAATTCCTTTAATTTTGTTATTGTTGGGTTACACCAACTGTACTTAATTGTCACCAACTGTACTAGATAATATTTGACAAAAATGAAGAAAAACAATTGTTCATTCTGGGACATATAGCTTTTAATGTCTTGCTGTGTTGAAAATATTCACTTGAAAATACTAATATTTTTAATTCTTTCATGATGAAAAAATAGTGATTCAGACCTCCAATTCGAACAAAATTGTGAAAACTACGTAATGTTATGTTTTTAAGTTTAAATAACAGTCAGTTTCTTGAACTATGTGTATTAATTTTTTAAAAGTAATATTTTGTATTGGAAAGTGTGTCATTCACAACAAAACTCGAATTATTGGTTTTACTTTTAACGATACGAATTTTGTCGTAAATAGTGCTACATCATAGAGGAATTTAAATTGCCGTATGAATCCTGGATTAACATTGATTATAATAATGGGCAAGTATTGTTAACACAATATTAACAACTCAATAATGTATTTGCATACAAAGATCTTTTGTGCAGTCTTTTTGAAGTAGGTTTTCCCATCAAAAACTAAAGTTTTCCACATAAAAATACTTGATGAATTATGAAAAAAAAAAATCACGTTAAAACTCTAAAATCATTTAGAAATATCACCTTGCAATATATATTGTCTGTGACCCCAATAATTCGAAGTATTTGGGGAGAAACATCATAGACTCTATTTTACTTTTCTTCGCAGCAAAAATAAGTTTTTTTTGGTGGGGAGGGGGAGGAGTGGAACTAATTTTCAAATGAACAGATGACATTTCGATATTTATGCGCGTGTACAAAATTAAATTTTGGGAAGAAATAAATGAATAGAAATGAAATGTTAGGGAGAAGACGTGTAATCACGGAAATAAATTTAATTTGTTAATTTTATCGACTAAAAAATTAATTACATTAACTTATCGAACTCTAACTTCAGAATTCGCTGTAATGTGTAATAATATTTTTGTGTCCTTTTTGATGATAGCATTCTTGCCGAAAGTTTCCGAGTAAAAATTTCCTAAAATTTACGAACCTTTAAAGTTGAACGAAACCAAGTTTTAACGAAATAACTTTAAATAATAATATTTTTCTTGATCAAAAGAAATACTTAAATGCTCGGATTAATTTCCTCGTTCCATAGTGAGCGTGAATTGAAAGTTCATTGATGCTGCTATCTGTTGAAGTGGTTGTGAACTAGCGTGGGAGCGGGGATGATGACCAATGATGGAGGCCAATGGAAATCCCGGGGCCTTGGACTCAGCTGCGCACGCATGGGTTATAATCAACACTCCTCACAGACCTATTGGTCGACAGTAAGCCTGCAATTATCTGCAGAACTAGGGTCTATCGTTTGCTAACAAGATAAATGGTGGTGGTAGAGACTGCACCACCACCATTCGCAAAAGGAATCTCTTCTTTGCACCAAGGCTAAACGCTTCCGTGTCGCTGATGCACGCGAAGGAAATAAACTCACCATTTTCCTTCAGTTGACGGAGATATCCGGGGCGTTACAATCTCCTGGATTCACACTACACTGGCACTTTTTCAAAACACACGCATTCCTCATTACCGCACTACTATTTGTAACTTAAAAAAAATACTCTGAAAAAAACATCAAATGCTTGCGAATTAATTGATCCCATTGTGCCCTTAGGAGGTGCGAGACTCTCGAACGAAGCTGTGAAACTGAAGCATAGTGTCCCTGTAACGCCTGCCTTCGAACAGTCTGATGCAACTTTGTGCCTCGATCCGTCATTTAAGGGTGATGCAATTCCCTCTCGGTATTGCAACTGAGGTGATCGTTGACACGAAATCATTTCTCTGGTTCATATGACCCTTCTTCCAGTTTTGAAAGGCTGGGTAAAGTGTGTAATACTAATTTTAATATGTGATTGATGGTGACAAGAGGTTATTGGTGGGTTTATCTTGCGCTATACAGACTTTTCATACTGGATATGCAACTCCTCACTACACAAAAGTTAGAAAGGTTGCTTGAGCAAGGTGCTGTTTAAATCTCGGAAGGCCGTGCTCTCTATTAGCGAATATGTGAACTATGTTCGGAAGATTCAGTAACAAGAACAACGCCCTGGTTTTATTCTGTTGTTAATAAGCCTTTGAGAAAAAATATCGCACTATTTTTTCTTTGAGATTAGTGCAAATAATGGGAAAATATTTAAACTCATAAATTATATGTAACAATAGCTATTCTTAACAAAAGTGTGACTGGAATAATCGGTTTCATAATAATATAAATAATATATCAGTAACGTAACAATATAATGATTCAATTCACTGATTTGAATAGTATTATAATAATGTCACACGAAAACAAAGCAACCTTGTCACCTAACTCTAATCGTTTAGGCCGCTTTAGCGAATTTATGACTCCGAAGATTGATTCTTCCCCCGACTTGAGTGTCTTTTATGGTTATTGTAATACCTGAGGTTACAATATATACTAAACCTTGTCAGAGAACATATCTATGAATTTAAAAAAAAATTACGAAAATCAGATTAGTGGTTCTCGAGTTGTAGGAGGTGTCGTAGATTTGCTGTTCGGCAGA
>NNCF01129736.1:126243-146624 GCA_002313205.1 Laupala kohalensis
TGATATAATATTGCGTGAACTTTGTTATTATTATGTCCGGACCGACAATCATTCTTCACCAAAAGTATTATATTTACAACAATTCAAAGAAAAAGCAAAATGAAAGATATATTATACCTAGGCGTCCGCTTCGAGAACCACAGCATGCTAAAAAGCACAGCTTCAGTAAGAAGAACAACCACAAAGCGGATATTTAGCTCCAATTTTTGCGATTGAAATATTTTCTATATAATAAAATAAAAAATGGACGTTAATAATACAATTGATAGGTTAGTTGTTTGAGTTATTCATAGGAAATTAAAATTACAAACATAGTATATTAACGAAACTTGCCAGAAGTCTTAATGCCGAAAACTCCTAACGATGCAAGTTTGGAAACTTTTTCTCCTCTCAACTCTTTCAATTATGATGATGTGGGTTTAAGGAAATCAAATTGAAATCAAGAGCTCATTATTGTTCGCAGAATCAAACCGAACGTTTGTTTTGTAAAGGAAAAGGAACTTTTGTTCATGTGTCGTAGTGAGTTAACAATTTACATTTTTCATTAAAAAAATCTTACTAGCTCGGTTCTTTATGTCGGAAGCAATATAGATACCACTAGGTTTGCAGTGCACAGNTCCACTAGGTTTGCAGCGCACAGGGAATAATTTCAGGTAGTACCTATTTCGCTATTTCTGTACTTCTTTCCTAGTACAGTCGATGGTAATGATAATGATCCGATANACCACTAGGTTTGCAGTGCACAGGGAATAATTTCAGGTAGTACCTATTTCGCTATTTCTGTACTTCTTTCCTAGTACAGTCGATGGTAATGATAATGATCCGATAGTGCGTGTGCCATGACAGCCTGACCTCTCCACTGACTTACATATAAATAGACCCAGCGGTCTTACGTACCGGCTGTCCGAAGGGGAAAACGAAGTGTAGTGTCTCTGTCTCTCTCGCACTTGGTAAGGGGAACTCGATTCCCTTCTCTGACTGCTGCTCACAATACCTTACGCCTTCTAAGCGGATGTGGGAGAGAGAGGGCAATACCAAATAGTATCTTCTGTCTCATGTTATCACGGACAGCAGCAGAGATCGCTGAGTCTATATCATATGTTAGTCTATGGACCTCTTAACACAGTGGTGGCTCTACTGTAGCGAAAATAGGCGTCGTCAATGAGACCGTATAGAGGAAGTGGGACTGACGAAGTAGGGAATGATGAGGATGAAACATTTCCTCGTAATCTTTAGCGCCACCATCCCCTGATTTTTTTACCTAACTCATATCATTGACATTTAATTTAATAACTTGACTGGGTAAATTTATATTAACGCGAGAGTGTAAATGTATTATATTGGATTTTCTCAACATTGCCCTGTTTATATAGCAAAGTTATAGTAAATTAAATGTCTCGTTCAACTTAACTGTATCACAATGTATCAAAGGAGGAATGGACGTCGTGACGCGAGAGGAACCCGATTCAACTGCGACATCAGCGCGCGCGTTGGGGCAAGGAAGAACTACCCACACAGATCATTTCTTCGCGTTGCACATCAAGCTGCTTTCGTGGACAGGAGTTCACAGCGTGCAGCCAGACACAAAGCTGTATGTTGTTGTACTGCGAAACATTCAGTTCTTCAACTGTTGCCAGCTGATATTTTCTGGTTTTCTCGATGTGAGTAATTAATTTTATGATATCAAAAGCAATAGTCCTGACAGCAAGGATCGTTTCATCCCAACGTGTACGACAGGTCAATCAATTATATCACGCAAATAATTGAAAATATGTACCGATTGAAATAAAAATGTTCAGACCTATATTTTAGCAAGTAGATTAATTTTTCTGAATATTATGCTTAATCCATTAATACTTATTAAAAAATTCCACCTCCTGTTACAAGAGGTAACTGTGAAAATAAAAATAAAGAACATTTTAGACTATTGTACTAAAAAACTCTAATTATTCTACATTATAATTAAGAACTACTCAAACGTCATCAGAATTAGGACTACACCACAATACTTCGTGATAAAATAAATTCGGGAATTTTAAAAAATTGTGCAGTTTTTTATTACACAAGATTTCTTCACCTTTTCCGCTAACTGTATTTTGACCATTATTTGTCGACGGTTTATTGATTAAGTAACAACAAAAATAAATTGACATTATTCGCGTCTAAAATCATAATTAATTCAAATTCAAAATTTAAAAAATTATAGTTTATTTTCATTTTCTGATTTGTTAGTTTGTTTTTCATATTGTTTATTATATTGTGGTTTGTTTTATTTGTATGTGTAGTTAACTTGTTTTTTGCTTTTTGTTTCCAAGATAAAATTATCAGATTTGTTTATAACTATATTCACCTAACGATGGCAGCAATCAACTGAATCGTCTTGATATTCGTTAAAACATTTTCCACATACAAGGTCGAAATAAATATTTATATTAAACAAAAATATATCCTTATGAATTATAATAATAAATGTATTGTCAAAAAACAGTACAAACTGCGTATGACCACGTGGAGGACAATAAACTAATATACTCTCCGGAAGCAAGCAAGTGACCATCACATCAATTCCGATCAAGGGCCCTAAGGCAGGGGCGGATTCAAAAATTTCAGCAGAAGTTCCTAGATAAGATGAAAATTTAGCTGCGAGTTGTAATACTAATAGAATGTCAATATGTTTGTAATTTAACACAAAAAAATTATTTCACAAGTACGAATTATTATCGAACTGTAGATTATTCCTGTCTCTTATACACATCTAGATGTGTATAAGAGACAGNGGTGCAGGAGGTAGTTTTTAACCGCTGATTTGAACAGATTCAATTTCATAATGTCTTTTATATTCTTGGGCAGGGAATTATATAGACGATTCCCGAATGATAAGGTTCTATTTGTCAAAGAGTGGTTGACGCTCTAGGACGATGAATATTATTCCTATTGGGAGTATTGTGTTCGTGAACGAGACTGTTTCGTATAAAGCGAGGGTGGCACTTCAGTAATTCGGTCTTAACAAACACGACTGTTTCATAAATATAAATGCAGGGAAGTGTTAAGATATGGAGCCATTCTTTTGAGCTGAAAACAAAATAAAAATTTAGTTCTATTTTTTCGGTTTTACTGGTGGGGTATTAAATATTTTATTCATCTACCATCTCCTTTTCTTGAGTTCTGAGGCAAACATCTCCGTAGCGCTACCGAATGCACTTCATCGTATTATATTGAAATGAAATTTTACGATTATGTTCACCGTCCAATTGGAAAAATAAGTTATTTCGTAGACTCCGTTTTAGATTGCAGCGGTCGCCCAACCAACGGATCTCTTTTACAAATTGGGCCTGGTGATGATCGAGTTCACCACGTGGTGCATGCAGTTCCGGTGTTACAGCAGAGTTCACTTGATGCGACACATTTTGGACGCAGCTGACGAATGTTTACGTGAACTTCCACTACCGTTTGAAGAGGATTCTTGCATGAAGCCAAAACGCACCCTTGTGGGTTGGGCAAGGCGCATGGATTGCTATTCTAAATGGTATGTAACAGAGCAAAAAAATCTATAAGACACTTGTTGAGTCCTGTGGACTTAACTCCGAGTTCCATCATGTTTTGAATTCTATATAATTCAATACAATACACCCTTTTTCGGGGGAGGGGGGATGTTTCTTTTGTTTTTGTTTTAAATTTGTAAATGGGAAATGTAGCGTGCTATTGAAGTATTTCTACATGGAAAAAACAAAAACCACCCTACTTTCAACAGGCAACCTTTAATCACGGCACTTAAAAACCACTCCATTAAATTACAAAAAAATATTAAAAAAACGTTTCCACCTTTGTTTCGAGTTATCATCAGATTACTAAAACGTTTGTAAAGTGTTTAGTTTCCTTTGTGAGCCAGATATCTTGGTTTACCAATAACTTGACCCACGTGGATGTGTTAGTTCGAGATGTTAGTTAGTGATAAAGAGTTAGTGATACTAGGAGCAGCAAAAGGTGGAAAGAAGGAGTGTTCGCTTTTCAATTAACACACCTATATGAACTGGGAAAGTGAAGTGAAAAAACTACAAGTATTTTCTGGCCCTGCCAGAAATTGAATCCGGAGTGTCTGACTAATAAGAAACCATGCTACTAGATTAAATATGTTTAAAAAAATTTATGTACAATTGTGAATCATACGAGGCTTGATGAACTAAACAAAGGACTTGAACACAGAAACAGGTTGGTCAATATTACAAAACAGGTTGGTCAATAAACAGGTTACAACATATGCTCGTTAGTTAATGAAAACCAGGAAAATGAAGAATATCAGTTAGTAATATATTTGCAGAGGATAAATTAATGTCATTTTCATAGTTTTTATTGTATAATTGAAAGAATCATATGTGACCCATATGTTTATTCAAACCCATTATTTCGTATCAATGGTAGAGCCAGAATACAGGTGAAGGGGACCAGTACCCCTCTACATCACCTTGAATGTCTATATTTTTTATTTGATAGACTTTCTTAATAAAAAGCACAAGAGTGTTTCCATATTAGAGTACAGTTAAATAGTTTTAAAAAAATAAATAGGTTCTTTACATTGACATGACCTCCCGTTCGCGGGGGCACATTCCTCCTAATAAAAATCCTTTATTCCTCACTGATTTTTATTATGCTTATGATGATTCAAGATTGGAGGAACGTTTCATTTGTTTGTCAGGATTATTGGAATCAACGCTTTCCTTGCAGTAATTCTGCTCCTTACTCCAACAGTGTCAGGAGTATTCGTGTGCCCCTGTTGGTATCCGTGGAATTATACTTCAGGTGAGAAATTTAAGTTGGCACTATTGGTGATTGTCAATTGAAAATATACAGAGAAACGTCTCTTTTACGAACACTCCTGTGATAGTGAAAATTTTTCGTTTGTATCAAGAAGTCGCTGTTAAGAAATTAGAGTGAAGGAAGTATAAGTATTTTGAATTAACATTTACGTTTAATATTATGTTCAATTGTTCTGTTGTTATGTGAATTGTTTTATTACTCTTTATTTACACCTGATCAAAACTCCAATCTCAAGTCAAAACGTAGTGTATTAATAAAATGGAATATATATAGTGATTGTCTAAAGAAGGTTAAAATGTAATTATTTGTCTAGAAAGAGCATACATTAATAGCTTTGTATTTTTTGTCCAAAATACTGCAAAAAAGTCTTAAATCCACGTACACATTTGGGATGTATACTACCCAAAATAGGACGAAAAAAGAAGTTTCTTCGACCTACATTAATCATCTAGGAAAATAGTGAATATATTTAATTTAGACTGTTCTTCATTCATTCATTTATTTATTTTTTTATTCTACTTTGCTTATCACATCTTTAGTATAAACACGCCAAAATTTATAATCACCCCAATATGTTGGACGCAAAATAATTTTAAAATAAATTTTTGTTAAGTGTTGATTTGTGTTTCATCAATAACGTTTTCCACCGTTAGAATCATCAAGGAATTTTACTTTTATAAACTCTTCCAATTCCTAATATTTCAGTGAAAATTCAGTTTCTTACTCATCCATTTATTCGTAGGTGCTGGATTTGTGTTAACGTCAGTTACGCAGTTCACCGCTGGATTCACGTGGAGCGTGTGTATCACGACTCATATCACTCTTTTTATTAAATTGGTTCTGGCACTGTGTGGACAACTGGAAGGAGTCAGTCGTCTTCTGCGAAACAACGGAGACGCTCATGGCGGCAGCAAGCGACGCTTAAAAATGGCTGCCAGACATCATCAGCGTTTGCTCAAGTATGTGGAAGCACGGCGTTCTGGATAACATTCTCAGCTATTCACTTAAACTTCTGTTTATTCCTTTGTGTCCAGTTCAGTTGACATCAGTGACATGAAGTAAAATAACTAAAGGAGAGGAAAGTAGGGTGGCACCATCTATAGGGAGTTCCGTCAACTAAATATACAACCACGCTACAGGTGACCGGTATCAAAACTACTTGGTCATTATGTTAGCAGGTCTAGCAGTTCTTTCTGCATCTACGTTCATCATTCATTGCGGAAATAGTTCGCTTCTATTAATTTTAGTACTTACCTTTCAAATTCAAACAGATAACCCAAATTACAGTTTTGGAAGAAGTCGAGGTAAGGAAACGATAAAAACAGATATTTCATTAATGAACATACAAAATATATTAAAAAATAATCATACATATATATCATCTAGAAGACATATTCAATAACACTAGAAAACATTCCGTTACACTGTAGAATATACACAAAGATATAGGGAAACATACATTAACACGGAAATAGATTCTATAACACTCAAAAATATTTACAATAGCATGGGGAAATATACCGGAAAACGTGAACACAAAGATGTGTTACTTGAGCATTTTCGTTTAACAACGTTCTCGCAAACCCGCTCAATTCGCGCGAACTCCACTGTTTATCATTATAAAATACATCCACAGGCTACTTCACCTCGCTAATTTTCGAACCTCAACAATTTTGGTGAATATCTTTGATGATATTAATGACATAACTGGTAACACAACTTCCTGGAAAAGTTACTCTCTCTATCGAAGACATACTATAATTAATAGAAAAATAGTTAGAGGAAAACCCCCTAGACGTCACAACGGGTAAAACGACACCAGTGCCCCTCAAGGTGGAGTCTCCTCCGGTTGTATCTTACTTCATGCCAGTGATCTAAACAATATCCGAGGGTTACACTGGTCGACATTCAAGTACGGCGTTGCGAGCGCTATCTCTTATCTGTCGCCAGCAACGTGAGTCAACCATCTTTGTGTGACATCCAATCTGATTTATTGAGTCGACCGTATGTTAAGCCAACGCTCCCTAGACTAATCTACAGAAAAATATCCACGCTTTTCTGAAATGAAAAAAAGGGTTCGTCATTATAATATCACGCCTTTTATGGTGCTGAAGTTAGATACTAAAAGATATAATTGCTTCGAAACATAGGATATGTTCTTTAACTACCATTAAACAAATGTAAATGTATATTGGATACGAATAAAACATTTGGTTTTAATTATTTGATACTACTATTAAAATGAAGAACACAAATGAATTTATTGTTGCAGTATACATAGAAAATGACGATGTCAAACGAACATTGGAAAATATCTACATACTTCGTCCAGAGTTGGAATTGGTTTCCTACTAACAAGGTATAACATTCACAATATGATGAAAATCCAAATCGTCTCTCTGCAATCATAAATGATTCTTTTTAAATTATTTAAAATTAAAGTAGCAATGAGCAAGTTTAGCGTAATGTTTACGGTACACTAAATACATCACAATGCCACAAATATGTCGGCTGCATATTCCTGTCTTTATTGAGCTCTACGTAAACGAGAGACTTCAGTGCGTTAACTGTCATGGCACCCAATGTCAAACATAGTGCTATCACTGACGGTACCAAAGATAACATCACATAGACACGGCTATGTTATTTTTTAACCCAGAGAAGTCTGGGGCCAAATTTCCGTTAGATTGGTAACTGCGTGCATACATGTCACAACCTTCTTGATCACACTCTTCACCTGCTTGATCACATTTACTGATGGTCATACGGATCCGACTTTCCCATATTGCTCTTCAAACCGTCCCGAGTTTTGGGGATTTTGTGGCGCTTTGGTAAGAATTTAAACTATAAGAGTGTAATACCTCAATGTTTGTGAAGACATAGCTAGTATCCTCCCTATCCTTTGTTTAGCGCTAGAATCTCCCGGGATATAGTACGGTTTTCGACCTCCATCCGAAGGAGGGGGCCAGAGACATCCCCAAATTTTTAGCTCGACTTTTATGCAATTTATTTTCGATTTGCGGAGGTCGTATACATACGATAATCAGTAGTATGATCACGTATGTCGTGTTTGAAATAATTGCGTGAACCTTGCAAAACGTGTTCTACAAAACTGACGAGGAGTTGGGGTGAATCCTGTGGCGTTGAGCCAAGTTATTCAAATGTAACGATACTAAACGTAAAAATTCACGTTACTTACATTTTGAGAAATTTAATAGAGTAGAAATCACCCAAAGTTTAGATTGGTGTAATAAAATTCTGTAATCAGGTGAAGTGTTTATCCTGTAGAATCGCCACAATGTGGAGTAGGAAAATTAAATCATCAAAGTTATGAAAGGCTATAACGATATTTCTACCCATTTGTTACGCATAAGAGGTTGTTTTATTAAATGTTATATTTTTACTGAACTGAAAAGTATTGATGTGTTCATTCACATTTTTCTTTATTCTAGACTTCTCCATGAAATAAAGGAATACTACAGTCCAGTTTTCTTCGTTTTATTTCTTATCGCAGCTGCAGATATATGTTTGTGCGTCTTTTTAGTGCTTACGGTAAGAAACAGAGATTCTCTTCGATAATGTTTCATGTTTTTTTCTTAAATCTTCGTTATTTCTTCGGCGTAATGTATGACGTAATATAGAAGAAAACTGGATAGAATTCTGGTCCAGTTTTCTTTTGTTTTTTTTCCTTTAGGAAGGTTTGAATTTATACATACCAATCCGGGGGGCGGGCAGTACCATTAAAACGATTTTTTATCAATAATGTAAAATTTGTATTGATTCTATGGTTACGATTTATTACCAATATTTTCAGAATTACTTCAAAATTTAATAACAATATATGTTTGTAAAAGAAGTATTTTATAGTCAGTTGAGAATAAAATTTGTTATTCTATAGACATTATAACAAGCAGTTAATTAATTTTATACATTGGGGGGGGGGGGTATCATGATTTTGCATTTGAGTGCAGAAATGTTAAATCAACATCTCTCTTTGGACCATTTGATGTAATTCATGGTATGGTCCCTTGCTCGCTTCCAGATTGTAAATTTGTTTATTTTTCTCTACGTGACCATACGCTGTTTGTAAACGCTAAATTACATATTGATTTATAGTGTTTTTCATTTACTGCTTTGAGTATCCACAAGCACGGGACAAGTATACGTTATTGCGTCGAGCAAGTTCCCCACTCCATGGGAAGAGTGTAGCAAGTAAATGGAACATCTGGATGCACTATGTTGAAGAAACAATAATTAAGTATAAACAATTACTAATATATCAACAAATTGCCTTTACATATTAATTCTTATATAATGCAATACTACCAGATTGTCTTTACATAATTGGATTAACAGAACGACATCTGACATCTGAATAATTCCTTAACTTTTGGAAAGGACTATTTCTACTCGGTTCCCTTTCCTCAGAGATCATTCGTATACGTTTTGCAGCCTCCATTGTCAGATAAAGTACTAATGGTTGGTAAATTCTTTACTTGAAATTGGCTGCAATTAAACTGAAGGAAGAGACAATGGAATTCAGCTCCTTGTTTTATGACAATAAAGAGTAAACATTCATGATATTTCAAAGGACTTAAAATGATGGTGTTGTGGGAACCATTTGTGGGATTGTTGCACTTTGTTCACACCTGACAAAGATTCAAACCACGAGTCGAAACGCGAACTAAAAAGCACAAAGTATATCGTCATCGTTCGTAAAAGAGTCTAAGTTGTAGTTTATTTATTTGTATTCAATTGACCAACTTTTTAATGACACAAAATTCTTGCCTATGAAATTTCAAGGGAGAATTTTTTGGCGATAACATCGTAATGATTGATCCATTTGCAACAAGAAAATTGTTCCATTCAATTTCTTAATCCTCTGAACAAAATGCAAACTTATTCATGAATGTGGCAGTGATAAAAAATTGTGGAATAAAGACTCCCCTCGAAGAGATCGGGTTTTACTAACAGAGTTGTGAATGAACACGGCTTTTCGTAGGCAAAAGAAATCAACTTCATCATCATGGTGGCTTTGGATGCCTTGATCCAGATTCTGGCACAGATGTGTGTCTATTGTGTGTTTGGCGATATGCTTTCTGCGAAAGTAAGGCATCAATGCAATAGTCACATTTACACAGGTTGTCGTGACAGTGTGAAATTAGACCTCGATTCATTTTCAGGCGAAGTCTGTGGCGATAGCGGCCTATGACAGTGGATGGGAAGATGAGGACATCTCGTTGCAGCGCTCTGTCCTCATCATAACGCGTCAAGGATCAAAAACCTTCGAGCTCAACGCAGGATGGTTTGGATCAGTCTCCCTGCGTGCACTCGCCCAGGTAACGTGTCCGAGATCCATTGTCTCCAAAACTCTTGTTTCTCTCAATTGAAAATAACATACACTCAAAGAATGACATAATGATAATTCCCACATTTGTATGTGTGGGAAAATTAGTTGTATCTAATAGAGAAATCAATTGACACCATGTAAAGTTGAACTAAATAATGTCACTTGTTTTGACGACTAATCTAAATTTTGGCAGAAATCTGGTTGTGACAACCATTTCTATTTTCGTTTCAAATACGGCGATAAAATGAAGATAGTTAATGGCAAATTCTATAAATGAATATTCCTCGATATTATGTTTTTACACGAAAAAATATTCACTATTTGTTTATCACATTATCATCCGTTTAAATATTTTATAACATTCTCTTATAGTATTCCTTTAGTTTCTGTAATTTAGTAGTTCGTCTCAATCGTTGCATAGGGTTCGAGAAAATAGGCAAAATGTGAACTGGTCACGTTTAGTCGACTTCTCTATTGAAAATAAATCATTATGTGTAATGGTTAATTTAATGGAATATTGAAATTAAACTTCGTACCTCGTATGAGCCAAGATTAATATTGTGGTTGTTGCAACCACGTTTCTTACTCAGTACAACCATCTAAGGTAAGCAATAGTGATGTTATGATAACCATAAACGAACTTGAGATAAAAATGCCATGAAATCGGCTTACAAAATTCTTGAGGCGTAGTTATCTCTTTCAGTAATTTTGTGACTTCACCAGTGTCGCTACCGTCCAAGTCATTTGCTCCTAATGTGTCCGTTGTCAAGATATTTAAAAAATTAATGTAACCGCGCTATTCCCAAATAATCCAAAACCACAAAATTGATTTCCACTGAAAACCAATTTGTCAGAATTTAAATATCATACTCACGAACATTACTTTTTTTTTGTTTTGTTGAAAAAATACGTATTATCTGAGTGACATTCATTTTCTTTTTCAGATTTTGCAGGATGCAACTTCATACGTGATGGTTATGGTAGCTATAAGTGAAAGTAATAAAGGGAAGTAATTTGACCAGTCATGAAATTGCTAGAAATCTACTTACTAGATACATTGTACCCTCATTATTAAGTCCAAGTGCTCTTTCAAATATTTCCCTTAAACCATTAAGCACTCAATTTATCGAGGGTGTGGTGCTGGTCTCCAAAAGTCCAGGCGCTAATTAGTAGATGGTTAATGCTGTTTGTGAACAGTTCTGACTGGAAGACTATGGTCGTGAAGATACAAACACAAGAACAGTGAAGAAATGGGTATACAACCGCTTCAAAACATCTACACCAACAACTAAATCCAATTTCGCTTCTGTACCTCCCTCCGGAGAATCTGCAAAGCATCATTCTCACAGATCATATACTGCAGTGATTTGTAATAGCGAAACAAAACTCACGAGTGGAAATGAAAAAGAGAACCCTCTGGACGCGCTTCATCCAATAACACCAGACGTAATTTCTTGCAAAAACGAAAAGGAGTATATTGTATATGCAATCTGCGATTGAACAAGTGGTATCTATAACCTAAATGCTTATTGCTTACTGAAGAATTACTTCATTGTTGAATGTTGGATTAGGTAACATGTGCTATCTACGCAGAGAAGATCGTCTCCGCCTCGAGCTACATATACCTCAAAGACGATTCAAGATATAGCATGAAAATGACGTCAATTGCATATGACCTTAAACGACTTATTTCTTGTGCACACCGCAACGCAGCGCTTTCATCGTACGACAACATTTGTATTTAAGTTACAAGACACAAAAGGCACTAATAAGAAGTGTGAACTGATCGGCAGCTTCTTCGTTACGACTCTTTTTAAGTATTCTAACCTCAAAATATGTGTTTCATAGCGATTCCGCTAGATTGCAGGTCACTGGCAAGGTTTTCCGTCTTTGGCAGCATTGTATTGAGATGTAAACTAGTGAGGTAGTAGTAGATACCGCGGTTATGTAACAATATACGAATGAGAAACAATAAAAATGTCCGTTGCTACGAAGCGATTTCTTTGTGGTCAACTCGAAAACATCATGAAGGCTATCACATTCTTCGTGTGTGTTACACTGATTGCAAGGTATGAATATACGGTAGAATAACACATTTGTAGTATTCGTTAGGGGCAGCTCAGACGGCGGAGCGCTCAACTCTTCTATTCACGCACTCACTGAGTACTATCCACTTACAGACATTTCCTCTCTCACTATATCACTTTCTAAAACTCACAATGTGAATAAAAAAGTCCGCACTTACTATTCTATTGCTACTAGGATAAATTTTTGTACGTTTTGGAGAAATACAAAGAGACTCAATTTTTACAAGCCAATGTTTCGATACCTATTTGTATCTTCATCAGGGTTTATCGGTCTATTATTTTCATACAATATAATACAAATTCTCCACTAAAAAGTATAAAATAAACTTCTCGTACTAAAAAAATAATTTTTAAAGTAAAAGTAATGGTAAGATGAGGGGAAATTGATATGATGTTAGCACGTGGGAATGTTTCGAGAATTGGTTCAATAATGTATGAAAATAAAAGGGAATCTTACAAGCTCTGATGAAGATATACATAGCTATCGAAACGTTGGCGCGTAAAAATTGGGTCTTTTTGTATATACCCAAAACGCAAGAAAAAAAACATATCCCAGAATGAATCCTGAGGTCAGCAACAAGATAGAGGATGGTAATCTATTTCATTTATTCTTGAATAACATTTTCAATTGATTTCTATTTGTGTTCTACTGAAATACGTGAAGGCAAAAATTCTTTTCACGAAATTCTACCTTAAGATTAATACAATTGAAATATTATTTTAATTCTCTCAACACTCTTCGAACACAAACTTCTCTCGCGCACATACAATACCTCATATTTGGGTAATACCGTTTATAACCTTCCTCTCTCTTGACCCTAAGAACTGTACGTCCGTCATTGCAACCTTATATGTCTTTGACTGCCCTTTAGTTTCAGACACGTACGCCAATTAACACTGTTTTGAACTGGGAGTTCGTAGTTACTCATTTAACATTCCTAATTATCTAATAAACGTACCTGAGAATACATAACCTACAAGAAGCCCACGTTTTACCGGACTTTTGGGCGGACACGGAATATACAATCTGAATGTCATGCAATTCGCTTTTCATCCACAGCCTGGTATGTGGCTGACACTGTGTCCGTAAAATAAACGTAAATGAACAAGCGACTTCGTGTATCCTCCGGTAGATCATAGTGGAAGAAGCCTATGACCGATTGTTACTATTCGCGACATACAATGTTATCAATATAGCAACATAAACACAATCATCTATTTGAAATGAATTTATATTATAACGTTAATAAATATATTACATTTATTTCCACTATATTTTGGTAATGCGACTAATTAAAAAAAACTAGATTCTCCATCCAACTTTGTTTCTTCTTGAACAACACAATTTCATCCGATTAAAATTACAGCCCAAAAACAATAATTCTCGATAGAAGTATGTTTTAAGTATTGTGAAGTCCAATTTTCGATTTAATATTTGTTCCTGATATCCCTTTTATAATGTATCCAGGCACCTAAAATTGACACGAAAACATTCTTCATTTAGAGTTGCAGCGCACCCACTGATTGGAGAGCCGTCAACAATTGAACCTTTAGCGCCACCTTCCAATTTGGAATGTATAACACCAACATGTCGCTCGCTTTTATTTAATTTACCACCTTCAGAATGGTTCATGCCGCGACCTGTATTGTCGGATAATAAGATATCCCTTCGAACTACACATTTACCATCACTACTACGCATGTCTATACCACCTCTACCGACTGTGTCTTTACCGCCACTACGGATTATGTCTTTACCGCCACTACCGACAACGTCTTTACGACCAGTACGAATGACGTCGAATCTGCCAACAACGGCATTGCAGGCACCTAGTAAGTCTCCGCCTGAACTATCACCAAGGACATCGATTAAGACGCCACCTATTTTGTCAACCTATCATCCTTCAACGAGAACACAGATTACGACTCCACCTGTTATCTCAACCCGTAATCTTTCACCAGTGAGAGCACCGATAACGACTCTACGGATTATGTCTTCACCAATAATACCTCAATGTACCACGAAAATACCTATCGCGTCTTCCTCAACGCCATCGCCAACGAAAACACCGCCACCAATAATGACACGAACGTTTACGTCACCGCCTGTTCCACTGACTCGATGGAAAAAGCATTCGATTGTGTCGCAACCGATTTCACAGATTATGACTTTCCCGATTGTGACTAAAGAACTTTTAACATTCCTACCCAACGCGCTACCATTAATGACTCCAGTTATGGGGGTACTGATGACTTCTAAGCCCCAGGAACCTTGGCCCACGTTACCTTTGTTTAGTCAGAGCGTGCAATTCAATCCAACGTTCAATCCATCACTTAAGTTCACAGTATCTCCTATCATCAATCTGCCATCTATTCACTCTGAGCTTCCAGCTTTGACCCCACCAGTTTTATCACCTCTACTAAAGTTCCTGTTGAAGAGGTCTCGTCTGCCAACACTGCTAACAAGTGTCCCACGAGAATATTATCTTCCACAGCTAATGAATACACTACCGCCTGTTCCATCACCGAACATGTCGCCACAAAGTCTTCTACTCCCAACTATTCCACAGATGAGTTCAGTGAAATTGCCACCGAATATTATTCCATCATTGGCAACTGAACTGACAAGAACGAAATTAAAGAAAAGTACAGAATTTAATTTTCCATTAATTTCAACGATGGAGCAGTCAAATTTTTCGAGTCTATATTCTCCCCCAGTGAGTTACCCCTCCTCAAATATAAATTTTATAAGTTACCAGTCAACCGACGCGCCACCAGCCATACAATTTTCTCAGCCTAATGGTTTGTTAGGAATGACTGAGGGCTTTTGTTTAACGTCACTTCTATTCGGTATGCGAACTACGACGAAGATGATCATGACATTTCCACCGAGTGGAGTTCAGAGGATGTCCCTTCCGAGCTATGTACCCTTCACGGTGAACCAAGAGAAAGCACCTCCGCCACTTATGTCGCTAACCAATTATCCATCTCCAATCCCAACTAGACCATGTGTTATGGATCAAGATAAAACAAACATATCCCCTGCGATAACACATCTTAAATCTGCTGTCTGGCCACCTAATACAGCGAAAGCAGTGTACTTCACTAAGCATGTGGTAACTTGTCCTCCTAAATCATACCCAACTGTATGTGCGAAGCGACCTTCAGCACCAGTGGGAACTGTGCCAAAGAATTCTCTCCCCATGTCACAGTCTAAGGACCGAGGTCCAAACGCTGATCTACAAACAACGCAGGCTCCAACTAAAGCTTCTTCACCGAAAAGGGAGCAATTCACTCTCAATGCTTTAACTCAACTATCAAAAATATATATAACTCTGTACAGAAGACCATCATCAACTCCACTACAGTTGAGCAACGTGACATCGAATCCTTTTCCAACAGTCCAGCCAAGTGTTGAAGTTTCAACCAATGCTCCACCCACATACCTGCCTAGATACGTTCCAACAATCATTGTAACGGATACGATGCCCATTAATAGGCCTATAACTCAACACCTTAAAATATTTCCTACAACGTCTACAGAACCACTTCCACCATCCACAAAACCACCTTTACCATCTACACAAGCAGAGTCACCATGTTCACCGTATTCGACGTCACCTCCAACCACGAGACCACCTTCACCACCTCCATCGCGAATGAGCTCTTCTCCAAAGCCATTTAGTCCTTGTAGAAGGAATCAAAAACAATTCAATACTCCACCAACGGTGCTAAAGGTGCAAGCAACGATTCAACTAATCCCGTGGACCACTGTCCCACATCCCATGTATCAGACCGTCAGAATATCAGCGCCTAAGGTACGTATGAAATTACTTTTCCATATAATTATCTATATCAGTGGAGGTAATGAGACTCAAGTTAAAATTGTGATCGTTGATATAAAATAAAAGAATAAAATGTTGTTACAGATCTTAAAAAACAACATTCTACTACAATAAACATCCATTATATAACCTAATTAAATAAATAATGAAAGACTTACGACGTTTAAACGAAAGTTTTAAAACGAAGTCCAAACGTTGTGAGTTCTGATCACAAAATACGAGGGGTATTCAAATGAAAAGATACGAAACGACACTGGGTATAATTGAAGTCTTTATTCAAAAGTAATCACTAGAGACCTGAGTAAAACTATCCCACTGTTTCACGATTCGAAGGATTCCCTGTTCCCAGATTTCATGTGACTCTGATAAGAGCCAGTACTCAACTGCGTCCTTCAGTTCGTCGTCCGAGTTGAAACGCTTCCGTTTGAGATGAGGTTTTAGCGGACCAAACACATGGCAGTCACAGGGTGACAAGTCTGGGCTGTAGGGCGGATGATCAAGCTGCTCCCGCTTGAACTTGGCCTGTATACTTTATGTGACCCTGGAGACGTGTGGACGCGCGTTATCGTGGAGCATTCCCTTCGTGAGCAGCCCAGGCCGTTTGCTCTCGACGGACTTGCGTAGGCTCCTGAGTGTCTCACGGGTACACGTCACTGTTCATGATTTCTCCGTGCTCGAGGAATTCGATGAGTATACGGACGCCCGCGAATGCGCACAACTACGCCCGACACTACAATCGCGTCTCTAGATGTTTCACTTCGTATCCCAAAGCGGCTTTTATTCAAATTTCAACCGGTTTGGTTGTTACGACGTTTCGTACCTTTCATTTGAACACCCCTTATAGAATAGTAATTGCTTCTTTTCAATGCGCGTGGTATTTTCTTAAACTTCATGTAAATGGTACTTCATGTAAAGAACAAAGTACATTTGGGAAACATGCTTGGAATATAGGTTCTAAAATTCTTGTTTAATTTTTTTACTGCACGTGTAATTAGAGTGTNTTTTGATGAAACAATACCTTAAATAATACATACGAATATCGTATATTAATTGGTTTGTAATTTGTAAAAGACGTAGTTTCGATCTACGTAGTACTTAATTTCGATCGCGATATTGTGACAAAAATTCACTTTCTGCGGCTCATTGAGTCCTAAATATTTTTATAGACTACTGCCTGTCTCTCTTACGTTTTGATTTGCTTCAGTATTTTTAACATCTCACTTGTAGACATCCGAATGGCTGCTGCCGTTCACGTAGCATAGGAATAAGACTGTCTAATCTTAATGTCATCTTTTTTATTTCATTATTACCTGTACTTCATCATGAAAAAATCTCCTTCTGCATCTCTGCTTCATTTCTCTCCTTGCTTTAAATCGAGTTGACAATCCACACCTTTACTCATGTAATATTCCTAATAGTTGTTAAAATTTTCTCTCCATTGGAACAGAAAACTAGTGGTGCAATACCATTGCATATACTTTATCAAGTACGTTTCTTCATCTGCAGCTTAGAGTGAGAACGAAATATGTAGTGAACATTTGCTTAAACATTTCTGGCGTGATTCTCTATATTTCGGTCCTCTTCCGGTGCTCTATTCATACTCAAAGTCGCTAGATGAAATTTCAAATTTGTCATTTATTTACAGTCTCTTATTTGAAATATACATTTTCGGAATATTATTTCATTACATATAGCGACATATCAATCTCATAAATATCGTAAAAGTGATTTGTAGATGTAATTTCGTTAAAGGCAGAAATTAATGTATATTCGCATCTGCAGGACGTTCGCTGTCCTCCTATGTACTTTATCATTATCATATCTTTCATTTCAGTTTACGAAAAGTGTATTTTACATATGTTTGGCTCATTTATACTGCTAAATATTATTCAAACGTCTTGAAACAGTAAACTAATGTATAAGTAGCAGACAAATGATTTTACTACGTCTGTACCAAATTTTCAAGCGAAATACCGCAAATGCGGATGTAATGAACACTAATTGTACTTTACGAACAAAACATTTAAGTAAAATCGTTGGAGCTTTTTTTAAAAAAACATTCAAAATAGTTCTTTGACCTTCATGCGAAGTACCCTTTGTTTTAAAGTAAAAAGAAAATTAGAGCACGTGCACTGAACAAGTAAACTTTACCATAAATACGAAATGCAAATTAAATTGGTTCATCCGTTTACTCAGAATTGCTGCTCACAGACAGACAGAGGGACCAACGATCTCGCTCTCGAATATTTTCACGAATTTAACAATTTTTATATACTACGTATATGAGAAAGTAATATTATTTCCAAAGAAAAATATACTCAGGGACCATAAAATCATGTTACTGACAGATATTCTCGTTACGGACTTCTGAGATTTCCTCGTCGGTGACTTGTGTATACGATCGCAGGGTGCACGTATTACATATTCTTATCTACGGAAGTTTGTTTATGAACGCGTGCAGAATTTCATGATTACACTAAATTTTTCCTTGCAAATACAATTGATCTTGCTGGGTGCTACATCTTAACTCGGAGGCTTAAACAAAACTTCTATTTGAAATCTCATTTCGTAATAACTTCTGAACGAATAGGAACAAACCTTGAATGATCGCTCTCCTTTGAACAGGGACTATTACCAAGGCTATTTTTATACGATCTCAGTGTTCGAAGAGACAAACCAAACCCATTATACCAACAGATAAACATTATTTCGCGTAATTTTATGGAAAGATTTATCGTAATGTTTGGTTCTAATGATTTTTTTGTTGGGATTTAAGGGCTCGTCAACAGCAAGGTCATTAGCGCCCATGCAGGTGGGGAAAACGCAGTTTCGCACCATAGAGAAGAACCGTAGTGACTCTTCCCCGTGTGTGGACTCGCCGAATATCGCGACCATACCAACTAAAAATCCCTCCTGAATTCAGCAAATATCTAAATACAAAGATAAAAGAAAAGAAAACAGTTGGCCAATACATTATATCATAAAAAAGAAAAAAATTCTAAAATTACATTTTCTAATTACACAAACGAAGGATGAAAGAAAAGAAGACAGGGAAGAGGAAAAAATAATGCAAATATAAACCCTCCCGAGAACTTGTGGGAGGAGCCCCCATCTACATATAAAATTCAATAGTTTATTAACATTAACCGTTTCATTTCCGAGAATTGTCGGTAAATCTGCAGCCAGACCAATTGGTCTCCGTATACACGAATATCTTCTATCAGTTAGTAAGTGACGCACTGTCAGAGAAGAGCTACACTCCTCACAAACGGGTTCATCATCAAGTAGTAAGAGATACCGATGAGTGAGAGGACAAGATCTTACGCGCAGACGGGTCAGCGAGACCTCGTCGCGCCGGGAACTGCTGCATGACTTAACAGAGGATGTGATAAGTCGGAGCTTATTCACTTCAACAGCCAACTACTCATTATTCCATTCACTTAGAATCTTTGTCTTGATGGAATTTAGAAGATTTCGTTTTGGAATCGTGAAATAATCCACGCGAAGTCCATCGTGAAGTAACGTCCTCTAAGCACCCAGACATTGAGTTGTTTTAAAATGCCATGATGCCATGTAGTATCTTAAGCCTTCTAGATATCAAAGAATATTCCGACGACATGTTGTCTTCGGACGAAAGCATCTTGAATTGCTGATTCCAGTAGAAGTATATTGTCCAGGTTGGAATGGAATTTCCTGAAACCACACTGAGATCGACTCAGCAAGTTATACCTTTCAAGATACTAGACGAGACGTCGGTTCATAATTCTCTCCAGAGTTTTACCGACGCAACTCGTCAAGGTAATGCTTCGGAAACTACTGATGGTCGTTTTGTCCTTTCCTGGTTTTAGTATAGGGATAAGCTTTGCTTCCTTCCAGGAATTAGGGAATACTCCCTCGGACCATGAAAGATTAAAGATATCCAGAAGGTATTCTTTCGATTCGAGATTGAATTGTTTTAGCATTTCATAATGAATTGAATCAGGGCCAGGCGCAGAGTCGTGGACTGTCAGTAGAGCTGACTCAAGTTCCCACATAGAGAAGGAAGAGTTGTAGGGTTCCCAGTTGGTGGAACGAAAGTGAAACGATGTGCTCTCTGCTATTTCCCTTTTACTCGTGAAATCGGGTTTACTGGAAATGTTAGGTCAGCAAAGTATTCAGCCATCACTGTTATCAATTCTCTGTTGTTGGTGAGAACCTGACCCTGATAATTGAGTCCAGATATTGGGACTCGAGAATACCTTCCAGATATCTTTCGGATTTACTCCTATACTTTAGTGGACGATG
>NNCF01129736.1:147600-169951 GCA_002313205.1 Laupala kohalensis
GTTCCACTGAAGTATGGAAGTCATTACTTTTTGGAACCTCCTGGGTCAGGCTCGTGAATGTGCATTTCCGCGTCACCGTCGGACAATGCACACTCTATTTCGGAGGAAGAAAGTACAAAGACGTTCTTTTTATGTCTTTGTGATTTTTTGGACGATGTTGTTTCCGATGTTTTCAAAAATTCTACAAGATTCAGAGGTTTAGTTCCAGAACCCTGCTTTGCCTTTGTCTCTGTCTTCGTTGTTACCTAGGTAGGATAACTTGACGTTTTCTTAGAAGTAGATTTACAGAGTGTCGGTGGAGTTTTAGGCTTAACGGGAATGGCTGGAACATCTTTCTTTCCGCATTTGCACTTGCATGTGCACGACGTTTTTGTAGACACGTCAGTGAAATCGGCTTCAACGCATACAGTATTCATTATTTTAGCAGTCTTCGCTGCAGTGGAGTAATTGGTAGAGAATACAAGGTGTAAATCCGTGCTTTACCGTACAGGATCTTCACCGTCTTGATCTCCTGCAATTTCCTTTCTTCCCTAAAGGCGACGCAATCCCTGCTCCACACCGGGTGGCTGCCTGTGCAATTATTGCACTAAACATCGGGTTTGTATGCCTACTCCCCGCACTTCCCGCAAGTATCCCGGCCCTCACAGAATGTTGTGGTATGTCCAAATCTCTGACAATTTAAACAGCGCAGGGGATTTGGAATAAAGGGACGCACTGGTAGGTTCATCCATCCAGCTTTGAGATCTTTCGGAAGCTGAGGATAGCCAAATGTCACGATGAAGGAACTGGTCTTCTGCGGAACACCATTAACCTGATTTGACTGACCTCATAATTTGACTGACCTCAACCACATTGTCAGCCTCCCATTCTGCAACAAGTTCGTCAGTTGCCATATCCATAATATCCCTGCAACTTACAATCCCCTTGCTGCGATTAAGCGCAGCATGGAGCTCGCACTTCACAGGGAACTCTCCCAACAAAGTACATTTTAAAAGTACCATCGCTGGTTTGTTGGTTTTGTTTCAAACAGCATTGACCCATTACGCAGCCTCTTAATTGATTTCAGCGTTCCAACTAAACCCTGTAATCCTTACGTGTCATTGTGACGAAAACATTCTTATGAGAAATGTTGTTTCTTTACTATTTTTGTTTCTGAAACGGGAGGGATGTAAACCCTTGGTCGCTTCGAAGACGTTTGGGTGGAATACTCACCTTGTGGCACACCCACTTCGCAAGGCGGGGGAATCGAAGCATCTGTCATCTTGTCCCACGAGGAAAGAAATGTCTGGTGACTTGGAGCCCCCGCATCACGCCACTAAACGTTTTTCAACTGAGGTGCGGTAGTTGCCCCAGAGGTTGTCCGCTAACTAGTGTTTATCCTCAACACCGATTCATCTCATCGACGCATAACACACCTTGAGGTTGAGGTTTTTTATAGAGGTTTAATTCTTCCTCGCGACCCGGCAAATGAAGGCAAGATCTCCGCACTTTGAAACACACAACTTTCCACCATCGCTCCAAAGGTGGTCACTGAAGCATGTCAAAAGCTTACGGTGTCCCGAGGATAGGTGGCGCAGTACCAGTCCCCAGCTCGGGAACGTGGGTTCGCCAAGCCCATACTCAGCCGAAATTGAGTCCCCTGCGAGGGGTTCTAGTGATAGTTGGTACTAAATGAAACCCCATTTTTAGCACACTGAAGAATTATTTGTAGTCATTGAATTATACCATGTCTTATAAGATAAACATCGAATACATAGCCTGTTTTTGTCTTATAGCCAATAGAAGAATACAAAGAAGAGGTAGAAGATTCAGAACCCCATATTTGTCGCGCCCACCGTAAGAAGCCCTTCACGCGACTGCCAGAACATCGTTCTCGCCATCCTAAAAAGAAGAGTGGTCTATATTCCATCCACAAGGTCCACAACGGAACGTCCTCACTGCAACATTTTAACCAAGTTCCAACTAAAATTTCCGGAACATCGCTCCTCAAAGTTGCAACAACGCCCTATCCATTGATATATCACTTGAAAAGTACTATTTTACAAGCCATTGTCACCGACGATTTGCAATTTTTTACAACACAAAGGGTAGCGAGAACTCGGAAGAACCGGGATGCAAAACATACGGAGCAGAGTAGTAGCTACAATACACCAAGGAAGGGAAATTATGCTGCCTACTACATTACACCATCTACAGAGCAACCCTATCCTTTCGGCACTCCCACCGAACTTACGACTTCCACGAAATCGCCTCAACGCGAACGGCGGCATTTCCACATATTCTCCCCATTTCAAAAGTCCCAAAAAATATCCACACTCTCGAATTATCAATTGGAAAATTATCTCTTCAGCGTTGATTTCAAATAAAATTTCTCAGTATTCATCCCTATTTACGTCAACTTCTCTCACGGAAGCATTACTTTGTCATCGTGTATCCCACTGACTCGTAACACACCGTCACTCCTCTTTAGTGAACGGTCTCTTGCAAGTGTCCTCTGATAATTTCTTTGCAGAACTGGAATGCTGTCACCATACAGTCGACATCTGAGCATCTAATCTCACCGCCTCCAACGTGCGAACCAATATTGGTCCACAATAAACGCAGCTACCTTTGGTAGACCACACCCACCATCAAATTCTCATTTCTCCCAGAATAACATCCACCATCTTTTTCCACCTAAAGCATGATATTTATTTATTTGTTTCTTTTGTTGGGTCATCGATAGATGCTTGTCTGTCTCTATTACGTGGACCCTTGTTGATACAACTCCATCGTGTTGTTCCTGGTTCGTATTTACAATTCGTGTCTGGAATTGCCAAGTCGAACTTTCCTAGTTTTCATTTTCCAATTCTAGCCTTGATGGACAACATAAAGCTATTCGATCCATAACGGTTAATCACTACCAATGGCACCCTTGTTCATACGAGTAGAATTCGACTCGCTGTATATAAAAAATCGATGCGAGCTGATTATTCTTCTCAATTCTCTCTCAACTGTTCTACAATTTCGACACTTGCCGGTCAATCCTTTTAACTTTCACCCTTGTTGATCCATTTTCGGAAATTGGATCAGTTGGTATGTCTATATCTTGCCAAATCTAGATTGTTGACCTGTTGGTGCACTGACCCTAGAGATACATTTTTATAATTTGAACCTTCAGGCTTCACTTTTAACACTCAATTCCTAAGTGACTGCGGGTCTTTCTAATCGGTTTTCATTATATAAACAGCTGCAAATCCACGTTTCCAAGACTTAAGAAACTGTACATTACTGGGAGTAGTGTACACACATTTAGCACGAAACAGTGTTGATCCAATTTAACTATCGAAATTGCTGTACGCCATTGGTCTAGGTGTTTCACCTTTGCTTTTTAATACCAATACTTATAAGTGTTTCCACAACAAACCCCGCTTATCCACCAGTAATATTGCTGGTCCGCATGATTTTAACTCTTCGGGCTACGGTTAATCCTTGCTGGTTACACTTCCAAGTCGCACATTTCGAGTCTACCTCTATATCTTCGACTTATTACTTTTTACCACTGTACATCGACCCTCAGTGGACCTCTGCTGGTGCTACAGTAACACGTGTCAACAGGTGTTACTACTACACCTCGCCGAATCCATCCTGTAGTCCATCATTTTCGTACTCCACCATTCATGTAGTCCACTTTTACTGTAGACCGTGTAGTAGCCATTGTTTCATAGTCGAAATATGTGATTATCCATCACTGTAGTCCACCATTGGAACTCTTTCTAATTATTCTGCCAGAC
Organism: Laupala kohalensis; assembly: GCA_002313205.1. Lineage (NCBI taxonomy): Eukaryota > Metazoa > Arthropoda > Insecta > Orthoptera > Trigonidiidae > Laupala > Laupala kohalensis. Next base: position 151,374 of record NNCF01129736.1, read on the forward strand.
CGCGTGGCCACGTACTGGTCCGTTTGACTCACGAATTTGACACATTCGTCTACTTTTACCAGGTTGAACACACTAGCCCGCCTTTACCACCTTAGTTGGCAATTCGATGTACTTAAGGTATTTAAACTTCTAACCCAACCACCACTGGTCAAAGGTAACTAATCAGCGTTCACAACGTTTAATCTTGGTGGTCAACATCAATTGAAACTACCTCCTTTGCTTCAATAGTCACCATCTCCACGGGAACAGAACCCTACGCCTCCAGTATTAACTTATTCACTTGGGACAATGTCCCTCATTATAGTGTATTAATTTTTAAGAATTAAAGTTCTCTCGTTATTTAACTGTTGGTAATCACTCAATTCATCCTAGCAGAAAATTCATTAGTATGCATTTGCAGTCCTATGCCATCGGCAGATTGCAATTAAAGGTCTTTATTAAAGGTTGCAGATCAGTATTGCATGTTTATTATACTCAGGGTATTTAAATATTATTTATGTTCATTCCAAAAGTTATTTTCGGAAGTATTTTTGTATTCTTTTCAGAACTACCATATTTAATGTATTCTTTAAAAAGAGTTAATTAAATTATATGTTTTAAAATTTGTAAACAGAATTATTATGCACAATAAAGTCAGCCTTTTTCATTCAGAAGTTTCTCGTGGAGTGCCAAGAAAGAGGGTTAAAGTTGCCCTGTTTTATATAAAGTTCATTATCCTACTTATACAAAAGTGAAAATTATAAGGAGAGAATGAAGGAAACAAAACTAAAAAGCCAATATAGAAAACACTATAGAGTTAGATAGCCACTACCTAATGGACATTACATGTACACTCGAAGCTAGTGTCCACCTCTTGCAGTGGAGTTTGTTAATGTCCCCTGTCACAGAATTTAGTTGACAGCGGACCGTTGTGGGACGCAGTACGTTATACGCTAACAACTCCTTCCAATCACTATGTGTCTCAATAAAAAACAATTATTATAAAAACTGGTAAACAACTCTTCTTTAATTACATTCGATTTTTACATTCTTTGCTAATGTTTCGAGCCGACTAAAATACAATTAATGATCAAAGTATGTTATGTTATGTCTCTTATTGAGATCAGTTTGATAAATATTTATGTTAAAGAAAAATTAGTTAGTATCTATAATGTTTTTTATTAACCCTGAAGAAGAGGTCAACCATACCTCGAAACGTTGGCAAAGAATGTAATAATCAAATGTCATTAAAGAAGAATTGTTTACCAGTACTCCGGCCTTCATAATGATTATCTATAATTGAGACACATAGTGATCCGAGGGAGTTATTTACTGAAAATATAAAAGACAATTTAAAAAATCCTTCATTGTAAAAGTTATACCGTAAATANTTAAAAAATCTTCATTGTAAAAGTTATACCGTAAATATAATATCTAAGTACTTTGCAGTCAATACTTGCCGTTTGACACGACTAATGATGTGTGAGACAGTTTCAATTTCTACGCCAGGTGAACAGATAAAGGCATTTCAACAAAAGGATATATCTTTATTTGATCAAAAGTTACCTCATGAATGAAGTTTGAGGCCAATATTTCTACATTAATTGCTCGCAAATGAGGGAACAGCAATTTCTCATCACGACACAATTGGAACGTGGAAGAACTAGAAGTAAAGTATCGAAGCCACACGGAGCTTCAAACTAAATGTCACACTAGTGATCCCTGATAAGTAGTAATCCCGTTGATATCTTGAATTTCATTTTTTCCAGAGTCGATACTCCATATTTTATACTCCACGCTCACGACACAAACGTCAATAACTCGGCGCACAGTTGAGTCTTCAAGCTGTGGACTAGAATTTCTACATCTTGACTGGTATATTCACTTACTAAAGAGAGAACCGACAGCTGCGTCCACAACTTAGATCACATAATTTTTCATAACTGGGATATTTATTATATACACAAATATGACAATAGTGAATTTATCGTCAAAACTAGCTGCATATGATCACATAAAATTACTTCATCTCCGGAAGCAAACAAGGGACCATCCCATCAATTCCAATCAAGGTTCCTAAGGCAGAGGCGTATTTAATATTTATAAAAGAAATTATTTAATAAATACGGACTGTTATCTATTTATTATTCCAAAGTAAATTGTAGATATTTGTGCTGTAAAAAATTCCAGATTAATAAAACGGGTATTAATGACATTCCCGCACAAGGAAGATCCGCCACTACTCGGAGGAAAACTGGAGAAAAACCCGGGCCGGGATGAAAGGGGCTACAGAGATAATGTACAGAACCAAAGTGCCAAGGTTGCGTGCAGTTAAAAATAAAATATTAAAAACCAAAAAGGAGCAAAATCAACATGTGTGAAAAAAGGAATTTAATCAGTATCTAGAGTATAATAACTATGGCGTGATAAAGTATAAGAGATATTAACATCACTTATATTATCCGAAGTCAAGTGGAAAACAATATTTGTTAGGAAATTGAAACACTTATTTACTTCCTTTATTAAAATCTGTAAATTATTTCATATTATACAAACAGTAGCATATTAAATTGCTTTTAACCGCAGATTTAAATAGATAAAATTTATTTATATTTTTTAGATTTTTGGGACGGGAATTTTACAAAATGATTCCTAAATGACAAGGGCCTCTTTGGCAAAACGTTGACACGCTAGGACGATGAATATTAGATTTAGTACGAATGTTGCGTTCATGAACTAGACTATTTCTTCTAGAGCAGGGGCGGGAGTTTTATAGTTATGTCTTAACAAACACGACTAATTCATGAATGGATATGCAAGGGAGAGGGAGAATATTTAATTCTCTAAATAACGGTTTGCATGAATTTCGGGGGTGAGATTTACATATAAACCGGAACTATTCTCTTTTGGATTCTAAAAGTTTAAATGCTCTGAGTGTATTGACCCCAGAAAATAATGCCGTACCGTAAATGAGAATAAACATTTGCAAAATACACGCAGCGAGAAATGTGTTGACTAACAATGTTGGCTAAATTCGGAATGCATAGCACAATTTACTTAGTTCGGAATTCTGATAATCAATATGGCAATTCCATTTGAAGTTGTCCTGAATATGAAGCCCTAAAATTTTATCTTGACTGTTTTTACTTGGGTACCGTTGAGCGAAAGGGATGTGGGAGGAAGAGATTACGTTACATTATTGCGAAATGACATGGATACTGTTTTATCAATATTAACGGTGAGACGATTTGATTGAAACCAAGGCGAGAGGTTAGATAGAGCTTTTTGCGCATTGAAATGTTTACATAGTAGATTTGCGTCATCAGCAAACAGAACCATTTTGCAATAGGGCGTGGTGGATGACATATCATTTTCGTACAATAAAAAGAGGGTAGGGCCTACAATTGAACATTGAGAAACTCCGCAAGAAAGAGGTTTTGTTTCTGAAAGGGAATGTTGACATACTTCATTCGGATTATTCGAAAAATATTGTTTATACGTCGTAATTAGTATAATAATTCTAAATTCGAGATTTATCATTTTAATAGACGCCACCCCTAGGTAAGAAATAGTCCACTATAAAAAGTCCGCCTTTACCCGGAGGAAAAGAGAGCCCCTTAGATGCCAGATGTTACTCGATGCTTACTTCTTATTGGTGGAGTAGGGAAAGAGTGAAGGAAACGCAACATAATCACGTGACCCACTTCAACTGATTGAAACCACTATGACAATCGTGGCTGTTTATGGGGAGAACAGAAAAATTTTGTGATGCAAAGATCGAGAAAGAAAGGTTCTAAATTGTAAATCTTAGATAAATAGTTTGGGGGTAAGTGTGGGATAGAAATCATACATGCATGATGTATATAGGTGCACTCCATGTTTCTCAAGTTCCTCGACAACTCGCCGTATAATATCCAACCGGTTCGCACGAAACGGTTCTTAACGTTTAGAAAATGTGAATCGGTTAAGTTATCAAAAAACAAATTTCATTTATTATTCTCCTAAAAGAGAGTCTGAATTAACAAATTATCTAGAAAAAATTGTATTTCTGTTTTCATATCTGAGGTAACCATAACTTTTCTAAACATCCTGGTTTCAAAAGGTTTTAAGATTCAAAAGATCTGACAATACGATTTAAAAAACTACTTTTTCAACCTGTGCGGATGAAATGCTCTTGAAACGAACAAAATGCGGAACGAAAATTGAGTGATCAATAATCACTCTGTAAGAAATAATTCACGACAGTGTTATTTTAATTAATAAATTACATTATTTATTGCGATTGAAGTTAGTTTATTTAACAGTATGCAGAGAGGTATATGGAAATGTCTTTCGTAAAATTATGTTTTGTAACAAAATTAGAATGGAATACGACAGGTAAAACAAACACATAACATACTATACCAAACTTTCAAGCGAAATACCGTTAATGCGGATGTAATGCATACCAATTATACTTTACGTACAGAAAGTTAAGGAAAAATCGTTGCAGCCGTATTTGAGAAACATTCAAAAGAGTACTTTGACCTTCATGTGAAGTACCCTTTATTTTACAGTAAAAAATAAATTAGAGCACTTGCATCAACAGGTAAATTCTACCGTAAATACGAAATGTGGATTAAATTGATTTTATCCATTTACTGAGAATCACTGCGCACATACGGTCAGACAGATGGTTGGACGGACGGAGTGAGGGACGGACGTTATGCCAAAAACCACTTTTCCTTGATGAGGGATAACCAAAACGGATATTTCCGTCGAAACCTGGCTTTTGAATTTATCACGATTACAATTATTTTTTTATATACCACGTATATGAGAAAGTAAAAATTTATACTTGAGAAATCATTCAACAGTAAGACTTGCCGCACAGGGCCCCGAGTGCCGCAGCTCCGGCTGCACCCCCCCCAAAAAAAAAAAGCTCTCGATAGGTCTGAAAATACGACCGTCCACACACCACTGCTCGAATGTTTTGAAACGCGAGTTTCATGGTTATGTCGATGTAAGAAACTATAGATTCCCGATTTTATCTCTTCTGAGTGTTTTTTGCATCGTAAAGGGTCACGTCCCGGCCGCAGATGTGCTATTATTCTCTGCACCACCCGCCTCGACTCCCAAAACCCGTCCAGAACATACGCGAGTCAATAGAAAGTGGCCAGTAAAACCCACATTCAAGCTAGATATAGCAAAATTCAGTTGTTGTTTTTCCTGGGCTTCTCGATATGAAGCAAAATTATAATGGCTGACTGAATTTTTAATGTAAGTATAATTAAAGAAGTGTGTGCTTTTTTTTGTTCCTCGACGCATCTCTTTGGTTGAAAATGTATAATATGTGAATTATCACATTGGCTAAAATCAAATTACAACAATTTTGAGAAATGTGCAGGAAATATACATTCTAAATTTAACTTTTTTAACCGATCTAAAAATTGTTGTTTACAGCAGAGAAACTTTGGTTTTGTCAATAGAGGATGGTTATAAAACACAAATTATGGTGTTTTTGGTAGTTACCAGACCAAATAGGCAAACTCAATTACTTTTATTTATTATACACGAAAAATAATTCATATTGATTTTGACAAATATAGCTTTTTTATTAATATCGATAGATAAAAGTATATACAACAGATCATGATTACGTCTGCGTCCACAGTGATAATAATAAAAATTATATGACCCGACATAGACGCATAATATATTTCACAAATTAATTACGACTTTACATCGATGACACTGCAACGTATTTTCATAAAATATCGTATCAAATCCTCAGGACATTGCAAATTTGTTTAATTCTTACCTCTCAGAACTAGGTAAAATGAACTCAATATTTCCAAATCCTTGTCCTCCAATTATATCCACCCACGTACCCAATTCTATGTTCACTTCCCAAACTAACGACAGTGAAGTCATGAGAATCATCAGCTCATTAAAAAACAAATTTCAACTGGTATAGATGATATACCCGAGTTTATGGTTAAATTTTCGTCCACGCTATTACATATTTAAGAGAGCTAAAGTGAAACATTTACACAAGAAAGAAAACAATTAAATATTGGAAATTACCGAACAATATCTCTACTACCGATTTTCTCAAAAATCTTAGAAAAATTGTTCTATAAGCGTCTTCTAGATTTTGTATCAAAAAATAACATTCTCTCTGACGTTCAACACGGTTTTAGAAAATCATTTTCCACTGCAAGCGCCATATTTTCTTTCTTAAGCGATGTTACCACATCTCTTGACCGTGGAGAAAATCCTCAGGGTGTTTTTCTTGACTTATCCAAAGCATTCGATGTCATCGATCACTGAATTCTCCTTTCCAAATTGCATTCTTTAGGCAATCGTAGACTTCCACATCAATGGCTAACTTCTTATTTAAAAGATAGATATCAACAAGTAGAAATATCCTATACTAAAAATAAAATACTTGAGCGTTGTCTTTCAGAAACAAAGCCACTTACTTGCGGAGTACCCCAAGGATCAATTCTCGGCCCTATACTCTTTTTATTGTATGTGAACGACATGTCATCATCCACATCAGATTGCAAAATGGTTCTTTTTGCTGATGACACTAATTTACTATGTAAACACGCCAATGCTCAAAAAGTTTTGTCTAACCTTTCGACTTGGTTCCATGCAAATCGTCTCATTGTAAACACTGACAAAACAGTGTCTATGTCATTTCACAATAGTATCACAAAATCTTTACCCCAGGTTTCTCTTTCTTTAAACGGAACACAATTAAAAACTGTTACAAATACAAAATTCTTAGGTCTCCATATTCAAGACAACCTCAAATGGAATTGTCACATTGACAATCTTAATTCCCAATTAAGCAAATTGTGTTACGCATTCCGAATCTTAGTTAACGCAGTTAGTCCACGTATTTCCCGTTGCGTATATTTTGCAAACGTTTACTCCCATTTACGTTACGGCATTACCTTCTGGGGTAATTCCGGTCAGAGTATTCAAACTTTCAGAATTCAGAAGAGGATAGTTCGGATAATTTGTAAATCTCACCCCCGAAACTCTTGTAAACCTTTATTCAAGGAATTAAATATCTTAACACTTCCCTGCATTTATATTTATGAAACGGTCGTGTATGTTAAAACCGAATTACTGAAGTGCCACCTTTGCCTTATACGAAACACTCTCGTTCAAGACCACAATATTCGCAATAGTAGTAATGTTCATCGCCCTAGAGTGTCAACCACTCTTTGCCAAAAATGATCATATCATTCGGGAATCGTTCTGTTTAATTCCCTTCCCAAGAATATAAAAGATATTATGAAATTGAATCTCTTCAAATCCACGGTTAAAAACTTCCTCCTGCATCAGTGCTGCTATTTTGTAAAAGAATTTATTGATTTTAATAAAAGTTAAATCCGTCTTGTACTTTATCACGCCATTGCTGTAGTACTTTTTAAATAACTTATAACAATTTCAAAAACTATGTTCTTGCATGATTGTTGTGTCTTATGATGCATATTAATTTAGTTTTATGTGTACTCAACTTTGGCACGGTTGTGTACATTAATTCTGTAGCCCCATTCTGGCTACTGTGAGTAAGTCTATTCTGTGGGTTTTTAGAACAACCTCTTTTTTAACATTTCAATAACTCCACAGCGCGAGTTAAAAATGTCCGAAGAGAATGGGTCGTATCAATACTGTGAGACCGTTTTGATTTATTTTATTTTTTGTCGATTGTCTCACCTATACTCCTGTCATTTCTTTTACCACCATCTAGCATTTTAATCTGCTTTCTTATCTCATCCGCTCAGTTTATAAACAACTCATATGTATCTCTGCTACTTATTTGCGTGTATCCCTTCTCCTGAATCAGTTGTCTTTTATCTTCGGCATATACCACGGTCTCTTTACCCTACACCACTCATATTTCCAACACAAGTACTAATGTCTTTCCCCTTCACCACAAACCCACTCACTATCCTCACTTGTTTTGAACATGCGTTAATGACTATTTGTATCTCACTGAAGAACTAATAGATCCATTCGAGAGAGGTTTCATAGATGTAGCAGACTGTTTTATAATTTTTCGTAATAGTTCGTGGATTCAAAGATAGTCAAGTTAAAAATATAAAAAATTTATTTACAAAAATAAAAGTGACCTTTCCCCAACCCCATGTACACCGCAAAAAATCAGAGAAAATTATGTAAATAAAAATTTAAAATTCATTACACATAAATAATGCATTTTTATTACATAAAATATGCCGAATGACGGGGTTGTGTGTTAACGACGTCGACTCGGGGAAAATGGTCACGTGGTAGAAGTTGTGCAGCGGTGGCCGACGCAGTGGAGGCGGACCAGTGGGGGTCCATCAGCAATCTGTCATTCTTCGACGGACTTAAAGGGTTGGATTCCGTCGCCGAATGAATATCCTAATTCTGGATAAAGAATGCTCACTTCAACTACTACAGAGTAACGATTGCAAATTGCAATCTTCACAATGCAAGTTTTCGTCATTCGGTGCTGGTGGAAAACTGCAGAGAATCAACGAGGTGTCACGACGTGGCAGCGTCAGTGATGGATATCATCAAGAGTTGAAAAACTGAAAAAAAGATAACGAAACATAAAAATACGAACTATAGCATTCACATTAGAATATGAAGAATGTTTTCGTTTTTTATCAAAAGAACTATGAAGTCTTAATATTTTTCCGTTTTTCAATTAAGGTGTTGTGGGCGCTATTCACCAAAGTACTTCTTATTTATTCATAATTCATTCTACTGATTTATGTACTGTCTTCAGTTGCGTGATGAGGCTGCCATTTCCGTTAGAAAAGTATTTTCCACAGTTTTTTTGTGAATTACTCTTGAAAATGCCCCGTAAGGTATAAAAATCTTAACATTATTGCGTTCCTAATTCCATTTGCTATGTTTTAGTACGTTTTGTTTTGCTATGTTAAGCCGGTACTTTTTCCAGATTTTAAAAAGAACATGAACCCGCAAAAGTTTCTCCATTTAAACCCCTTAGTAATTTAAAGTCAAATAATTAAAAATTTTGCGCTGTAAGTGCATGAAAATTCATCGCCACTTGGTAGATAATGGTTCAAACTATCATTTAAAACTTTTTTTTTTTGGGGGGGGGGTACTGAAACCTAGTCGCTCTGACGCACATAATACCTTAATTGTACACCTTGTAAACATTCTGAACATTTAGTATTTTGATTAGATGATAACTGATATTTGACTGCATAGAAAACTACTCTACACCTACATGGACTGCATGTTGGTCCGATGATATTATGATACACTTTCGTTGAGTCGATGTTGAGTGTTTGAATCGTTATTTTCAACATCACATTTGGTGGGAATGTAGCAAGGTCCAGTTTTCACTTCACAATAAGTATTACAGACCATTTTTTCAGTGGTGTGGTTGCAGATGCCATCGTATACTGGGTTGGGTGGAGTGATAGTTGTCATATCTGCTGCATAATCCACTTCAAGGGTTAAGGCGAGATGAACAGAAAGTCCTTTTTGCCGATCAGTTACTTGATGCTTGTTGTTGACGCTGACTGCATTCATTGGCACCAGGAAAGGTTTAGGTGGGACTGCGGGTGGATCATTGATCGGAACAGGCAATATGAGTTGAAACATTCGATAATAATCCAACGCCTCAGGGCTCAGTTGCGACATTAAAGGAGGTTTTATGTACTCAGTTGTAATGATTTTTGGTGGACCATTTTCCATAGGCGATGGCAAAGGTCCGGGATTAGGTGGTATAGCGATAGCATTGGGTTGGGCTGCGGGTGGAGCAGTTGTTGTCATGTGCTCCATAATTGGAACCATTTGAATGGGATTCAATGACCAAGGGTTCAGATGTGGCGCTGAAGGAGTTCTTGTGACCGCGAATGGTACTTCTTTTGATAGATAACGTCCAATAGGCCAATTCGAGGGCTCTGAAAAAGGTGCCAAGGCGATGTTTTTGGGCTGGGTGTCAGGTGAAGAGAAGAGTTGATCCTCATCCCATATCTGGCCCACTGGAAGAGGATACACTGACCGATTGCTCAGCTGTGATGCTGAAGGTGGTATTGTGAACTCTGTTGGGAAGACTCTCGGTCGATATCTTTCCAAAGGCTCTGAATTTGATGGCATAGCGATTGCATTCGACTGTGTCGCAAATGGACTAGTGGTTGGACTTTTCTGCATTAGTAGGACCACTGTACGAGTATTTAATGGCCAAATGCACGGCTGAGATGGTGGTGATGGTCTTACATTTTCTGTTGGAACTTCTTTTGTAGTATAAGTTGCCATAGGCCAATTTACGGTCTCTACATAAGGTGCGAAGGCAATGTTTTTAGGCTGGGATTCGGGTGATGCGTAGGACTGACCTTCCTCTCTTACCTGATTCATTGGAATAGGATTCACGGACCGAGTACTTCGTGGTGACGGAGAAGGTGGTGTGGTGTAGTCGGTTAGTTCAATTTTTTCCATTAAGGGAGGTAAGGGTTCTGAACTAGGTTGCATTGCAATTGTATTTGGTTGGGGTGTGGGCGGACGAGTATTGGGAACTTGTTGCATAACTAGAGCGGGAAATGGATTCACTGACGCAGTGCTTAGCGGTGGTGTTGTAGACATAGACGGAAATACGTTTGCTGGATTGTTTCGTATGGGTCTGATGTACGGCATCACATTTGGTAGTGGGGCTATTGTTGCAGGAAAGGCGTTCGGTTCGCCTTGGCCCCAAAGATGTGGCCTGGTCGGGATTGCAGATGGGTTGTTGGGAAATGACGTAAGTGGTGAGGGTGAATTATTTGCTATTGGAACAACACGTGGTAGACGCGGGTAATATCCCTCCGTATTTACACCTCCGTACGGAATTTTAGATCGTGATAGAAGTTTACCTATTGCGTCCACATAAAGGGACGCAGTTTGTGGTGCAGATGTTTGCGTCATTGGTGGATTATCTGCTTTCGTTGGTGTTGGAACAAAAGTATATATGACTGGGGCTGTCGTAATAGTTGGCTCTGATGTAAATAATGGGGGCATAGATGCCGACACAATCGATGATGTCGTTGGTGGAGGAGTAGAGGTCATAAGTTGTTGACTGGGTTTCACAGTAATCGACGGAGTCGTCTCATTTGGCAGTGATGACTTCGTTGACGTAACCCATAGTGAAAGAAAAGACATTGGTGCCACGGGAATCTTTTCAGTCGATGAAATTGGTCGAGAATTTATCCATTCTGAAGCTGACCCATTGAAATACAGCCAGTGAGGTGTTGGTGTGCCAAGCGCATTGGATGCTGGTGCTGCTGTGTCAATTTTTGGCGGTTGGCCGTTTTGTCTGCGCGTTTCATAACCGTTCAAATGAAGTGGTCTAATAAAAAAGTTACGTATGCACTTAAAATACTTAAACAGCTATAAATAACAAAATTGAAAGAATTTAAAAATTTGTGAAAATTTTATAAACAATAACAAAATCGAGGAAATTTGAAGAGCAATAAAAAGACTTCGTTACCATGTGTCTCACAGGTGATCGCTTTCATGCTATAAGCTTGATAATGTAACTTCAGAAAAAAACTAAAGGCAAATTAAATTATCAAAAACTCATCCTAGTTTTGCAACAAAAGAGTAAAAAGTTGTAAATTGAAATATTTTAATCGATATACTCATATTCATTTTGTCTACTATCATAGAAACACTTTTGATTTCATTTCAACCTTTTAGGAAGATAAAAATTTTATTTTTGGTCCCAACGATTCGTTCATTATCATGTACGTAAAAAAATCCTGAACACAGAACAAATAAAATAAACTACATATAACTAAATTAACTACTAATATACCATATAATAAGAACATATCTACCGGAATATTATTAAATATGCAGCAAATCATAAGAGAAAAATAAAGTAAACACTTATAAAAAATCAATTTATATTAGTTTGTAAATTCAATGTGTTTGTTGTAAATTTAATATGTAGCATTTCACAAATTATTCGTTTGATATAATGTGGCTCCGGGTCAAATCTTGTAAATATACCTCCTATCTAAATGGTATTGATAGGGACCAGTGTCATTTCCTAATTCTTTTTAAATGATGCTAATACTGGGAATGAAATCTAATATAATGTACCTTACTCTAATCATACCTTGCAATCAACATAATGCACACGAAGAATGTGATAGCCTTCATGATGCTTTCGAGTTGACCACAAAGATATAGCTTCGTAGCAACGAAATTGGCAAATTTATTCCATTGTTGCGCAATCAAAAATTAAATTATTGAATTATTTTTTTGCATCATATATCTAACGTACATATGCGTGTATTGGCAAAAATCTACGAGTTTTGGATACGTGATCACAATGCCAATACATAAATAGGAATTTTTTCTCAATGGGTCGGGCCACAATTTAAAAGCGAAGTCTTAATATGCAGCCGATAAAAGCAAAGATTTGGAACTGTTGCTGCCATCTGTTAGGTACAACATCAACTAGCGCTGGTAGAGCAATCTGGTGTGCATACCTCTTCATCGCTTGAAACTCCTAAGAAGTGAAATGAGTTAAGGTAGGACCAGCACTCCAAGATAGTCAAAGCACTAAGATGTATAATTGTTTTATTTATTTTTATTCTGAATGTTTTAAAACATAACAATATGAATAATAATGAAGAATAAACATGTTTTAATTTTTATCTAGAAGTTAATAATATAGTACAAACATTATTCAGGAACTCACTTGACTTGTTTGGAATCAATACGAGCATGTACAAACATGGCAACCGTGTACACGTGTACAAAGGTTTGAGATTTATGCATTTCACTTCAGAAAACGTTGAATAGCTTTCTCAAATGTCTGGTTACCTGTAGATAAAAGTGACGTAAAAATGCTACGGATAATGTACTATAAATCAAAGAAAACTTCCATCACATTCGTGATTTAAAAGTCGGTCATGTTTTGAAAATAAGTGCTTTCTCCATAAGACGCAATGTATTACACCATCATTTATGATTGCAATTATTTCTTTTAAATGGTTGTGAGGTTATGTTGTATTTCACGTTGAAATAGCAACACGTACATGTTACTCTGTTTATTTATTGCGATTTCAGATATTTTTGTGCTTTAATTCTTCTTCCATTAGTACTACTTTAAGTCGGCTCTGGTAACTTGATGTGCTGCCAGAGATGATTTGCAAGAACTGGTTTTCTAGAAATAGGAGGTATTTAGGAACCTAGTCTGTTTTGTCTCTCTCTCTTTCTCTTTCTGAGCATAGCGCGAATTATTATGCAACGATTTTTCTTTAATTTTCTGTACGCAAAGTATAATTAGTATGCATTACATCTGCATTAACGGTATTTCGCTTGAAAGTTTGGTATAGATCCAGTAAAATAATTTCTGCTTTCTACTCTTACACATTTGTTTACTGTTTCCAGAAGCTTGAATAATATTTAGCAATGTAAATGGACCAAGCAGACAGAATACACTCTTCGTAAACAGAAATGAAAGATATAATGATAAAATACATAGGTGGACAGCAAACGCACTGTAGGTACGAAAATACATCAATTTCTGTCTACAATACATTTACATATCACTTTTACGATATTTATAAGACTGGTATGACGGAGCTCATGCAGAGCTCCTTACATAGGGTGGAGAAATGGTGCCAGGAAACATGCTCGTCAGTCAACTCTGACAAGGTGGAACTGGTTGTTTTCACGAGGAGACGGAGGCTCGATGGTCTGTCGGAGCCCTTCTTATTTGGGAAAAGGTTAGTCAGATCAATTTCTGTTAGGTATCTCCGGGTGATCTTGGATGCCAGGCTAAGTTGGACAAAACACATTAAATATAAGATGGAGAAAGCTTTCAAAATCTTTTGGGTCTGTAGTAGAGCTATTGGTAGAACATGGGGACTAGGACCAAATGTGTTCCATTAGCTCAAATGTAACTGTCAAAGGCCCACGATCACTTTCGCGTCACTGGTCTGGTTGCCTGGCTGTGGGGTGGGCACGGTAATTACCAGGCTAAACAGCATACAAAGACTAGCTTGCTTATGAATAACCGGGACGCTGGACACAACTCCACTCAGTGCCATGGAGGCACTTCCATGCCTACCTCCGCTGCAGTTATATAGTAAGGAGCTAGCAAGCATGGGAGCATTCCACCTATGGTCACTCGGTGGGTGGTCCTTTAAGAATCGACTTAAAGGACACACATCAATCCTGACAAGGCCCGGATATAATTTAGATTACAAGTTTTCCGTGGTGATCCCCACGAGAGAGGATTGGGTCATGGGCGTCGGGACTAGTCTCTAGGCTGGGGGCCACGTTTGGTATACGGATAGCTCACGGACAGGAGCGGGAACTGGTACAGCGCTGGATTTACCACTAGACCCCGGCCTAGGGGCTCACGGAGCCAAGGGACGCATACTGAAAAAAATTATTATTTAAACAACAACAAAAATATTTAGGGTAAATTAAAATAGTCGGCATGTAGCTATTAGTTTTTTAAAATAAAAATCTTTATTATTATTTCAATAATTATGTTTAATTATATTTAATAAACTTTATATATGCTCGGAAATGAAAAAGATAAGGTTATTGAACCGGTAATATTTAATATTGGTTTATCAGGCAAAACGAGAGTAATAGTGTATTTTTTAAGGACATCATCTATTTGGCCTCTTAACCAACGGTATTATAATATTTATTAAAAGCACGTCTTTTTTTATTTTCGCTGTTTTAAAATGTCAAAAATTGTATTTTAATAAACAATTTAACAATAGAAAAGTAGGATTTGGATAAAATATGTACGATATATTAAAATATTTGTTCGTTTTTAACAAAAAGTAGTTACTCTTCAGATATCGCGGATATCTATATAGAAGTCGAAAAAGTATTAGTAAAGGTTTCTATTATTTTATATATGTTTGTCAAAAACAATTTTGATTGAATAATTAAAGCAACTAATCATATTTACTTTCAAATCTGTTTGTAAAAATTTTAGTACGTGGAGGTTTGTGTTTCACATAAAAAGTGTACACGCATATTTTGTGTCGTATTTTAAGTTGTGCGTACTTTTTACGTGCAGAAACCACCATGCTTCAAATTTTTGTAACCATTTGTAATTATTCATATTTTAAATCTTCAATATTTAATGTTAATGTAAATTTAATTTTAAAGTGTCAGTAATATATGGATGCATATATCTATTTATGTGTTGATGTATATCGAAGAGATTAATAAACTTATTTCCAATACGTTGTTGGGCTATTTAATTTACTTAATACTCCCAAAATAAAAAAATAAATTATTTTCATAAGTGATGTTATTATGCGATAAAATAAAAATTGACATCATAAAAATTATATTCTTGAGAAAAATGCGAGTCCGATCCCTCCTCCCGGAATGGTACGAAAAGGGGCGGAAAAATCTCTTGGGCGTAGGGGCGCCCAAACTTCAAATCCGGCCCTGCTGGTTCCTAGATCTGGGGGCGTAATACAAGGTTCCACCTCTCTTTAGGGGGATACACCACAGTTTTCCAGGCAGAAGTATTTGCTTTACTGGTCTGCGTTAATAACATACAAAATATGTCTGGACTGCGTTAATCACATACAAAAGTGGTCGCATTAATATATACATCGACTGCCAGGCAGCACTAAGGTCACTATGCCTGTAGAACAACATCCAAACTTGTATGGCAATGCCAACGGATGCTAGACATACTCTGTGAACGAAACCCAGTTACCCTTTGGTGGGTTCCTGGGCATATACGAATCAGGGGAAATGAAAAGGCAGACGAACTGACAAAGGTGGTATCTAAGGGCCAGTTTGTTGGCCCGGAACCTCTCTCCACGAAAGGTGAGACTGGAGGTTGTCAATTGGACACACCAGCAACACCTCACCGTCAGGAAATCACAGTATATGGCTAGGCAGACCTGCGAGTTAATCGCCGGACCAAGTCAGGAATATATGCAGGTCCTAGTAAACTTAGATAGGAGTCGTATAAGGAAAGTAGGTCTACAAACAGGCCATAATACCCAAGGAGATATTTACACATTATGGGGATCAGATAGGATCCAAAGTGTAGGAGACGCCGCAAGGAGGAGGAGGAGACCTCCGCGCATGTGCTCTATTTGTGCAAAGCTCTTGGTCAAATCAGATACCGGTACCTAGGTTCATATTTCCCGAACCTAGAGGATATCAGGAAGGTTAAAATAAAATCCAATCTTTCGTGTCCTTTAGCGAGGACCGAGGACCTAACTGTATTAAAGGGTACGAAGGGTCTTTTAGGTCTACGTGCGGAGCTCCTGAGTTGGGCCCACCCATCTTTCTTAAGGAAAGATAAAATTTTCATTTTTACCGTCTAAAACTGGGAATTATAAAAACAAGTTACACCATCCTTGATGTGGTAATCACCAATTGTCTTTCCTTTGATTTATTTCATTATTCAAGTCGTACTTAGTGGAAATGTACAGAAAATGTCATGTTAATGAAAATTATCAAAAAAAATTTACCCCTTCCCCACTTTTCATTCCCAATCGCCGCTATTCAATAGAGCTTTGGGAGACGATCAAAATATAGAGGACCCCTTTGCCAGAAATGACCCTTTCTCTATAGAATTCTCTTCTCACTCTACACTGCAGGCGGAGAAAAGTGTTTGAGAAAGTGTGTGCAATGGTTTTGCGCCACTAGTTTTTCTCGGAAATGGGTCAAACGATTTTCATGAAATTTCAAGATGAAATGTGTTTAGGGTTGACTCATTTCAGAATAGAATCGTTTCTTTCGGAGATAATTCCCCTGGTCCGAAAAAGAGTTGGCAAAACTCTTGAATCAGGGATTGCCACTTCAGCTGCTTGGTTCTCCTGCTACAACTTTCGTTCCGCTCTGCACAGATATTACGTATTTCACGTTACGCAACATGTCGCCGAATTGTTGAACGATTAAAGAAGCACTAGTGTAGGTAGAATTAAATCGCAAAAATATCTGAAATCGGCATAAATAAACAGAGTAACAAGAATATGTTGTGATTTCATCCTGAAAAAAATGTACCTCATCGGTCATTTAAATGAAGTAAGAGCAATTATATAAGATGGTATAATACATTGCGTCTTATGGAGATAGCACTTATTTTCAAAAAGAGAGCAACTTTTAAATCACGAAAGTGATGGAAGTTTACTTTGATTTGTACTAAATTTTCCGTAATATTTTTTACATCATTTTTACCTATAGGTCAACAGAAATTGGAGAATGCGATTTAACTTTTTCTGAGGTGAGAAGCGTAAATCACGAAACCATTGTGCTCGGCCGCCATGTTTATACATGCTCTTGTGTGTTTCAAACAAATCAAGCGAGTTCCTGTATGTTGTTTGTACTATATTATTAACAGATATATACAAATTAAATCATATTTTTTTCTCCGTTATTGTTCGTATTGTAGTCTTTAAAGAAATTAGATTGAAACTAAAGAAAACAATTGTACATCCCAGTGATTTGACTAACTTGGAGTGCCGGTCCCATCTTGACGTGTGTAATTTTGATTCGAGCGAAGATGTTGCCCAGATATTAAATTCTTAACAATTCGCCACTCGCTATCCAGATCTGCACATAGTCGTCTCCAAGTCATTCAGTGAAATATATTATGTAAGCAGTTTCAAAGCATTTATTATTAATTGTTAATTTATCATGCCTCATGAATGAAGAGTAGAACAATAATTTAATGAAGAGAAAGCGTTGAAAAAATATTCCCTACAAAATTTGACATTTTACTACACCAATATATAAAGGCTCTAATGACCTTGCCGTTGACGAATCCTAAGCCCCACAAAATAACTGCACCAATATAAAAATAAAAAATATCCAGCTGTGCGCATACTTTCAATGTCGAGTGAAGATCTGAACCAGTAACTATTAACTAGGTCCTCTTGCTCTGTTATGTCCCTGGGATATTTCCGTTTATTCGATTAATTAATGAGTATTAGGTCAATTAAAGCGGACGGAAGGTTTTATTTTTAGTCTTGTTATTGAACACGGAAGGTTTTTTTCAAAACTCTCACCAACTTTATTTCTGTTAAATAAATGCATGTTGTCAAAGAATAACCAATACACTAAATTAACAAAAATTGTGATTGTTTCTTTTTATTTTTGCTGCTTCTGATATAATTTATTTCCGAATTTTGTGTTTCGAATGTATCATCCAATAGTTTATAAGTAGTTATTGTATAACAAAGCAAACCTGTCACTGATATGGGTGGGTGGAGGGGTAGGGCGGAACGATTTGACCCTGGAGCCCGTGACTTCTGTCCATGCTAATGTTCCTTCTCCAGTGAGCGAATTGAGCGCCATCTCTCCGAGAAAAGAAATAGCTTACCTAACCGTCCTTCCAACTGCTATCACCCGGTTAAACCAACGACGCATGCACCACCCCAACTCTTCACTCAGAATAGGTTTAGTGTGTTAGATGACATGTCCCTGTTTCCTCCCTTACCTACTCGTTTCATCCCCTCCCGTCCAGTACCCAGACCTGTTCGCACACCACGCACTGGTAAGCACAGCCGCCCAAAACCACGTAAAGTAGTGCTATCCAGAGATGATACCAACACTTCCACGCAGAAATCAAACGTGCTCATACT